>WURS02068947.1:0-10479 GCA_011762765.2 Rhinocypha anisoptera | reverse complement strand
CGATTTCAATAAATTTTATTGATGTCGGCTAGATTTTGGTATCAATCGACGCCTAAAGATGCCTAGAATCACGTGGTGAAGGAATTTTGGATGTGCTTTTAAGCTATCAATATACCTTCGTTGAGTGCCAATTGGCTGGCAGGTTCGCTTGGGCCCGCCTCCCAGTGTGCTTGCCTCGTGTGTTTACACTGGCACATCAAGCTTTTCTCCCTTTCTCCTTGCTCGAGGGTACTCACACAACAACAAAGCAAGCGGGAGAAAACGAAGAACAAGAAGAAAGGTCTTCTATCCCTTTTTGGCTAGTTCTGGTTGGTGTCAACATCCGAGCGGTCATTCGACTTGGCGGAGTTTTCTTCATTGCGCCAGCAGATCTTTTTGTGGTAATGCCTCACCGAGTACTTTCACTGCTCTTCCTTACTACATCTCTAGATTAAAACAGTTCTCTGCTAATTTGTCCTGTTTGATTTGTGATTTTAAATTTTTAAAAATTATTATAATTAGCTTGTATATAAAAATGTTTCGATATTCGAACTTGATGATTGATTGGAGTGGCAAGAGTAATTGTTTTTCTGCTCAGCCTATCCTCGAAATACTCAACTGACGTCTGCTCTGCTGTCATTAATCTCTGATTGTCAATTTTATTTTTATTGTTGTATATGTCTTTATACAATTTTTCATCTATCGATACAGTATGGCCAAACTGATTTGCACCGAGAGATTGGATGAGAAAGGTCATTATTTTTGAAATTGGAATGATTTATCTAACAACAGGTTAGTACTATGAGTGACTATCTCACGTTTTGAGAAAACACTGACCAACCCGAGGCTTCATTTCTCTTGTTGATCAACCGGTAGCCAGTGAGTCAGCAAATAGTGCAAACGTGTAGCACGCGGTCAGTGTGAGAGCCCGAGAAAGGTATGCGCGTGTATCCTATCTGGATGACGAGCCGAATGGCACCGCATCCCACTCACCTGGCGACCTAAGTCGAGCTTGTGAGGTAATTTGTTTCTTCCATTGGTTGGCGTGTTCATCTCCATTGCCCAAGCAGGAAAGTTTTGCGACAGAAGGGCACTAAAACTCACTTTTTCAATAACTACTATTTAGGGGCCTATCGCGCCTCTAGATTTAACACGATTTTGAGCATTTCAGTATTCTGATGACGATAGGCATGTGGTAATCGAAAAAGGGGTAAGGTGATTTTTGTTGTTTTCAAACTCTTTCCCTGGATGAATGGGTATAGGAGGATTTTAAGGCCCTTATTTGGCATGTGAAATTTGCTTGGAGAGCTAGCTTGGCGCACTCTCCTAATCTGTGGTCGTTGCTCCATTTCGTGGCGCTTGTATAGCTCTGTTGGCTGGTGCGATCGTCAGTTAGTGTCGTGGTGCGCTTGGAGTGAGCACACCAAGTAGAGAGGTGGCCACTACGCCAAGCTAGTAACGCGCACACACCACAGCACATTTCGTCATCTCGTGGCGAGCTGTCTTCCACCATCACTCACTTTGGAGGAGCATTCGGTTTCGGCGGGCTCGCCAAGCGTCAATGCTCCCAGCCACCCGTTCTCCACTTGACTCGTCCACTTGGTTCCCCCACCACTATCACCATCATCCCTCGCTCTCATTCCCATTTTGACCGGCCCTAGCACGAACAGTGCCACACCATGTGATCAGCTTTTCTCCATGTGCCATTTGTCTCGTCTTGTCTACTTGGAATATCTCCCACTAAAGGTACCTGTCTGTCCTTGTTGATCACATGCATCACTGTTTGGTGGGGCAATCAGTGCAGCTGGGAAGGCGACAAATGGAGTATAATGCCAAATGACAATCGCTTCCTGACTGATTAGTTAGCATTGAATCTAATCATTAACAATTACTCACGCTATCAATCGTGATTTATCGTATTTGTTTCTGTTTTTCTCTACTGCTGCCATTTGTTGTTCCGTGATTTTGCTGAGCTCACACATTTTCCTTTTGGAAAGATGCATGCGTAAATTGCGCTCTTCAGTAGATCATCATTGATTGGCAAACGTGATTGCGAAGCAAATTGGTGCAGCGATTTCAAATGGAATCACCCGATTTATACTGTAGATCATTTGCAAGTTATAATTAATTTTCAAAGTTGATCTCGCTTGCACTAAATTTTGCATTGGGAGTGAGATTTCGGTGTTAATTTACTTACGAAGAGGCACCATAGTACACTCGTAATGCCTTGTTAACTTTTCTAATTTCATTACTCAAGCACTATTTTTACTTTGACCGACGTTAACCCCTCAGTGTCACTTGAGTTCATGGCCTTGGTGGTTTCTCTATGCTACCGAACATCGTTCACAACATTGTTCTATTCTGGTGGGCTTACGACCTGGGAATTTAGTTTAGGATTGCAGTATGATAACTAGAGGAATTATTATGAGTTAAAGCCCTTGATTCTGACTTATGATGATACCATCCGACACTGACATTGCATAGGCATTTCTACAACTAATTAGCATCGAAATTGATTCGGCAACTTTGTTTGAATTTTAGTTATTCTATTTTGGGACCAACCTAACAAGTTAAGATTACTTAAGTTAGTAGGAAGTCACACGACTTCACCTACACTCTGTTCTAATATCAATTTACGTAATATTTTCAAAAAATGTAACCCTTGCTCACAGTTGAAATGATAATTAAATTGGCAGTCCCCCATTTATTTAAATGTATGTTAATGTACTAGCAACGTTGATCTCGTTGCCAAGTGAGGTCCGGATGTGGCATTAGTTGGCATCATCATCATCTAGAGTGACTTGGTCAGTGCGTGCTTTGCTTTGGCCAAACCTGTTTTGGCTCGCCGGTTCTGTGTGGATTTCGATTGTCTCTGACAAGCATGACACTTCTGTACTGTCACGTCCTTTTCCTATTATCCTCAATTTGGCGTTTAGCTTCTGGGTGTTCACGATGCTTACTTTCACTATCGACTTTCTCAATCTCTCATGTCCAATCCCCTTTTCTACCCTCTTGGCGCCGTCTGATTGCCAATTGTCGATTTATTCCGCTGAGTAGCTTTCTCACTGCTACGCCGGTACTCTGGCACATTGCACGTTCTAATGTGACTTGAAATACCATTTCTCCTACCAGTATCTACCTACCAAGCTGGCCTTTTTGTTAGATATTTCGAGTAAATCGATTTATGATCGTGGAATGGAGTGAGAACGCATGGATGGGAATGGTTCCACGGCAATGGGCAAGCAGCTAGCTAGTGACGTACATTAATTGCACACAACTATAACTGGCTTACTTGGTTCATAGCCGTTATGATCGCACTCACTTTTATCGAGAGACGTCTTGTCCAACATAACTATGGCACTGCCAATTTCGTGCTCTACGCTCATTATATTTGATTATTATTTTCCTTATTTATTTTAAAAAAATTACTGGCCAAGTGTTCACATCCTTTAGCCTAGGTAGAATTTTAGCCAAATTATTCTTTCTGGTTGTCAGTTGCAGACTTACCTCTAATTTTAAATGCTTAATGCTAGTTTGGCAACTAATGCAAAGTGCGTTAATGAGCAAACGTAACTAATTAATCAATCTGGATCAAATCAACAAATGCATTCGTCTCATTCATTAGCTCGTTTCCAATTCATCATCATACTACCAGTACATGAATGTTCCAAATTCGATTAGCATTTGAGTTTACTAAGGAATTTTTCTGTTTGTCGTTTTTCCCTATTTTGATGAATGATTGATGATGGCATGATATGAAGGTTATATCAAAAAGGACTATTTTTGCAGGTATAATCGTTTAAAAATTATGATGAATTTCTCAACTTCAAGACGAATATCACAAGATAAGCGTAGAATAATGCCGGTTTCAATGAAACATTTGCGTGATTAACAGCTTATTTTTATTTTATTTGACAATTTCACACTCTGTCCCTGCTCTGTTTGCTCCAATGACAAATCCATTTGCTCTGGTCACAAGACATTTTCTTATTTTGTTGACTTGGGACTCTAATGATGGTATACCAGTTCTGAAGAGCTCTACTTGTGTCGCTTTTCAGTAAGCAACTCGAACTTAACAGTGTTAGTGTGGCAGTTTAATTGAAAGGCATTTTTTATCTAAGCTGAGTGAAGCGCATGGAAAGGTTTTTGTCGATCATGTTTGACGATCGAACGCTAATCTGACAAGCCTGTACAAGTGAGCCAACATTTGACACACTGCTGTCCGAGTGTTCTAGTCTAGTAGCCCAGTGGATCGACGCTCCTAGACTAGCTATCGTTCGGTGCTCACCGATCGATCAAGCCAAGTCGATCAGCCGACCGACGATCGATCCTAATGGCTTCTGTTTGCTAGTGGGATGGCCTACTGTGACCGATCGGCGTTCATCGCCAAATCTGTCATTGTTTATTACTCAGTGCCATGTGAGTTCTATCGCCGATGGCGTTATAAATAGAATGGGATGACGTTGGAGTCAATTTAATTTCTTCATTTGACGCTTTGCTGCCTTTTGTTGACTCTGGAGTGGTAAAAATGATACTCAATCTTGGTACATTTTTCCAGACGTCTATTAATGGATTTCTCAGTGATTTGAACCAATACTTCAAATTGGAAAGAAGCGAAATTAGTTTAAATCGTACACCAACTGATGAGTTCTTACATGGTCAACCATTTTGAATTAAATAAATTCAATTTTTAATGGTATAGACATATGAACTTAAATGCAATTCGCATGATGTCGAACTTATGAGAACTTGTGCGTAGTCACGTAAGGAAAAGAACAACGGGCAATGTCGAATCGGTGGCAGCGATTGATCGATCGCTGTGAGCTTGTCCAATGGCGCCCACTTGCAATGGCTTGGTGTAGGCGCTTCGGCACTGCTTGGGTGGTGTCTCTACCATCAAGGATGTTATTTGTTTTAATAATAATGTCTTGCTGTGCTCTCGATGCCACTAGGTGGCAGTGGTCACTGCAAGCAACCTTGCTAGTTTACTTTGGCTTGTTGCCAGGTTTCTCCATTCGACAGGCGCTTTGCTATTTTGGTTAGTCTTCTTCATCACAAGGTTGCATTCATTTCGCACTGACCCTTTCACTACTAACAACCTTCCTACGTTAGCCAAAGAGTGGCCAATGATAATCAATTTCAACGCTCTACTGCTCTGTGCTCTATATATTCCAACATAATAAGAAGTCGGTGTCTTCTCATGTTTGCAACGTTGAAAAACTCAGAACTTTAAAAAAAGTTGCACACTCGTTGATATAATCTTACTTGAATCTAGAGTGGGCGACAGAAATAACACATTTCATGAATAATGGATGGATATCCATTGAGACGTACAGTGTTGAACTGACCATCTCACTCACTCTTTTTGCTCCTCTCGGTGCTCTCTCGCACCAGTGTGGTGGCACTTCTGGTCAGTTCTTAATCTCACCATCAGTAGCATCATCAAGTTGACCGACCACCGCGCGCTTGACGCACTCAATTAATGAGCTATTTTGATGAGGTATTGCTCGTGCTCGAACTGTCCAAACATAAGCTCGATCAGCTTGGGTGAACAAGCAACAATCTTGTGCGCAGCGAGGGTGATGCATAGTGCATTTGCCTTGCCGCTCGTCTTCCCTTGGCATATGCAAATTCTGTATGTCGGCAAGGAGTGTGCTTGTGTTCGATGGGCATCTGTTACCACCATTCAGGAGAACGAGTAGCGTGCTCAATTGGCTTTCCTGCACGCAATCTTCCCACTGCACTCGCGTATGGATCGACAACTGTAAACTGCACTTTGGAACGCGATTGTTTTGATCTCGAAACTCACGTCTGGCAGATTAGAGAAGACAGAGCTGGGCAATTGTTCCGCCACATGGTGGTGATAACATTGTGCACTGACAATCTTAAATCTTACACCGCACCAGTGACCGGCGAGGCATTGTTGTTGGCAATAGATACACTTGCCTTGTACTGACACGCACGCGGGATGGTCAATTAGTACTCGCACTTTGGCTCACCACACTCCCGGAAGTTACCTTGCTCACACATTCGCATTTGGTTTCATTTCGCTTCGCTCACACTTGCCATCTCCAATTGATGGTTCACTTTTTAGGCTAACTGTTTACATTTATTAAATCTATTCTTTTGCACCAGGAATGCTTAAAAATGGTTAAGATAGGCATTACAGGAAAACTTTGTGTATTTATTACATAGGAAAGTTTCTCTTTGAGACGAAAATCAGATTAAATTTGTAACTAGTAAAGGTTTTGTTTGATCTAATTTATAGTTTGTCTACAGTTTGCCCTCAAATGTACGTGTTGTTGTTAAGACTAAGTTAAAATATTAATATCATTTTAATGTATTTTAATTACTTATGCTTAAAATATTTTATTTAAAAGTAGATAGAGCTGAATTTTACAGGTTGACTTTGAGTTTGTGCACAACCATTAAGTTTAATTGTTTATTCGTTGGCACTTGAAGTTTCTAAATCTGCCAGTCATTATAATGTCTCATTTAAAATTGTCCATGACATCTTGTACACGCTATGTAGAGCATGCTTAACAAACTTTTGTGGGTACCAAGTCACATTGATATTCATGATCAGTTTTGCAAAGCCATTGCGCACTTTTTAATGTTATTTGGAGTTATTTTATTTTTAGATAAGATTAATCAAATTTAATTGCTTTTTACTCTTGTTATCAAGATGTTATTCAGTTAGAGGCACAAGTTTGAAAACGAAAATAAGCATTTCCGTTAGGATAGTATCCCTCGTATCGGTATGGCTCATGGGCTATTTATGGGGTGAAGAGTGTTTTGGCTGGCCTTGTGGCCACTTGCAACTTAGCCAGTGTCCTGTCCATTTATCAAGCTACCGATGCATATCGCTCATCCACCAGTATTGCGTTACTAACGCACTGGATCCACTCAAGTGGCTCTCAACCAACTGTGCTCTTGTTATCTTCTACTATATATTTTGTTCCACTAGAGGATCTACCCAGTGAAAAGCTACTTGATATTGTTTGCAATAAGACATTTTGACATCTCTATCTTATCTATGTCAAGTTGTTTGTATCGATTCGTACTCTACCCGGTAGCCTTTTGCCAGAGATGGTAATTGGTTTAGTGGGATCACAAGTGACGAGCACAGTTTGTCTCTCTGTGTTTGAAAGCGAGTCACTCGTTGTGTAACAGCTTGCCCAATTGGCTCGGGTCTCGTCTGGGTGATGCGAGTTGTCATCGAACCATCTGGCTCCACTCTGGCACCTAATCACCGCCAATATTGCAAGTTGTCATTCACTTTCGTGGTACAATTATAATTATTTTGCGCTGTCTTGCTTTGAGTGTATGTGAAAAAAACGAACGTTAATTTTAAAGTCTTTTCTGTATTGCTCTGGAACGGTGTTATTCTGGAACACAATGTTGCTCGTACGTTTCAGGTCGTTTGGTCTATCTAACCTAGATTGTTATTCTACATGTTAGGGCTTTCTTTGAAGTCATTTTCTAATGGATTGTTACCCGTGTTACATTTTCAGATTACTTTTCGTTGAATTATTAAAATACATAATACAGTTTTTTATCTGATCAATACGATTAGAACCATCAAGACCAACTTTTTCTTGAAACAATCAATTCCCATAAAGATTAACATGGTTGGTTGGTGTGCAGTGTCGATATCTCGTTGTTGCATTACCTTGTAGTTGTTGTGATCGATCGCTTGCACCTATGGGTGCGAAGCCACTACCGCTTGTGGGATTTGTTATGTGGAGTGGCAAAGTAGGCCAGTGTCGTGCCACTGGGCCCTGGCACTGGCACTGGTCATGATGCCACCACTCGATGCACTAGACGCACACGCTGCCACTTGTCCAACTAGTATATTTGCAACTCCAAGTGCACAACTTGCCGTGCAACGAAGTCACTCTAACTGGCCAGCCATCTCACTACTAGTCACTTTCTCTCTCTCTCTCTTGACTGCTTTCCTTCTCTCTTCGATCTTTGCACTGATGCTAATTGCATTTAGTCAATACACCGTACAGGTTAGGTAAGACTGGCCACTGACCACTCAGCCTCGAGGTGATGTTTGTTACTGCTTCTGTTTACTTAGTTGGTAGGGGCACACTACTGACTTTGCACTCTACTTTTCTAATTTTATATTTGATTCAACAAAATCTCTCTCTCTCTCTCTCTCTCTGTGCTTTGCGATTTGTGTCGCGCATGGTGCCAGTGCTGTCATCGATAGGATCAATGGTTTCTCAATTGTCTTGGCACCTGGGTTTGTTCCGCAAATGCTTCCACTTGTCAGCTATTTTAAGGTATACAAGCGAGGGCCTTGATCTTTGTTTTGTTTCTATTGTAGACCATTCGTTTTGTTTCGCAAGTGGCTCTAAACTTTGATTCTAAAAATACTATTTCTGCATTGCGCCGGAAAGTGTAGATTCTATGTGAAAAGATGCGTTGCATTGTGTTGTACTCGATTTTCGATCCCAGCATATATAGTGCTGGGCAGGTTCAGATTTGTGATGTTTTCTGAGTACGCAGCTAGTATCACTTTGATATTTAGCCTCTCTATTTGCGATTACTAATACTTTTTTCTTCTCAGTGATTGGTTTCGCTGTGATCACTCTCATGGAAAACAAAGCCGAATTTGGAAGTGAACTCATTGCTCTAGCTCACTGCGAGGGTGCCATCATTGGGTGATTGGTTATGTTGCAAGACGAATGTTACCCTTTCACCCACCTGATTGCCACCAGTGGCTGGCAGCGGTGCTCATCTAGTCTTTGTCAGTAGCACCACTTGAAGTTGTTGATCAAACCTCAACTTATCACCTCCCCTCAGTGCCTTTTGCCAAGATTATCATTACTACTGGGCTATCCCCGCAATCAAAATTAAATTGTGTTTGTTTGGTTGTGCATCGGGTGTGATGTCTACCAGCGGCTGTAGCAAGATGGAATTGTACGGGAAGCGCTACCCTGCAGTTGATCCAAACAAGGCACACAGCAGTGCAATGGAGCCTGGAGCCATGCCACCAGTGTTGCCGCCTCCACCTTCCACTCACCACCACTATCATCACCGAGCCCATAGAGTTGGTCACAGGCGTGCCAAGAGTGCGGGCAATGCGTCACTGCGAGACTTCTCTCACTACACTGCCACAGGACTCTACGCCCATCAGTCAGGAGAGAGTTTGGACAAGTCGGGTGGCAGTCAGATGTGGGCTTTGGTACTGCCACCTTCGGTAATCAAGAAGACATCGTCGGAGAACACGCTCCACTTCGAAAGTGCCTATCCACCCTACTACTATCACCTGCACGGTTACCGTCACTATCACCCGCACACCACCGACCAGGGCACATCTCACTCGGTCAAGTACACTTCGCTTAAGAATCGTTCCATGATCGAACATAACCAGAGTGATCTGGATGAGTTTGCCAAAGTAGACTGTGGTTGTTGGTTTTTTCAATTTGACTCGTTGCGCCAATTTGCTACAATCCAGTTTTTCGTTTTTCTTTGCTGTATACTGGTCACCTTACAACAAGCACTTTCATCTGGATACTTTAATAGGTCAGCCTTTTTATTATTAATGTGATGATTTGTCACTCACTTCTATTGTATATTTTTAGTGTGATTACAACAATCGAGAAACGTTTTGACATATCTTCACAAATGTCTGGTGCCATTGTGTCAACATACGAATTTGGAAATCTCGCTACGATTATTTTCGTAAGCTACTTTGGCACTCACCGTCATATCCCTCGTTGGATTGGCACCGGCATTGTGGTCACCGCCATTGGATCGCTCATCTTTGCCGTGCCCCATTTTATGTCACTGACATCCCCGAACGAGCTTGTCATTAACTCTAGTGATCCAAACTACTCAGGCAACACGTGCCGAATTCCCAAAGCTGAGTTGAGTGCTTCATTTCTGGACAAAGCCAGGAGTCATCTGATCAATTTAGCTGCGAATGATGACCCAGCTTGTGTGCAGGAAACCAATTACCACGCGCCACAGATGCTTGTTTTCATGCTAGCCATGGTACTGATTGGGTGCGGGGGTACTCCAATTTTTACACTTGGAACTACTTACATCGACGACCATGTTCCCAAAGAGAGTTCCTCAATGTATATGGGTATGTCACGATGAATAATCATATTACCACTTGTCACTGATTAATTTTGTAATCCCTAAAATTCAGGCTGCATGTACAGCATGGTTGCATTTGGACTCGTCTGTGGATTTTTGCTTGGAGGATTTTTCATCACTGTTCACGAAAATGCTTTCGAGACTGGCGTCATTCCGTCAGATATTTATCCCGGTCACACCAAATGGATTGGTGCTTGGTGGGCTGGCTTCATTCTGCTTGGTCTCTTGCTTCTTGTTGTAAGTACTATATGGTCTTAAAAGAGTTTGATAATCTCCTATATATTAATGAATAATATGGTCTTGGTTGTCTCTGTTCTATGTACTATGTTTAATGTTCAGTCATTTTTTTTGGTATTGTGCCATCCACGATTTTGTACTGTGAGA
>WURS02068937.1:0-10480 GCA_011762765.2 Rhinocypha anisoptera | reverse complement strand
TGGGTGGGTTGGTAGGAGAGAACGTGGAGTACGTGCCGCTCTGCGATTCGCCATTAAATGCGCCCTAGGAGGATAGAAATTTCGTTCCTTTTCTTTCCTTCATTTATTTTTTTTATCCGACGACCACTCTAGGTCGGGCACACACCGCGGTTCCAGCCTGGGCACACACCGCGGTTCCAGCCTTTCCATTTGCCGAAATGGAATCCCGAGTGTGTCGCTCCCAGGCCCGGCGACTGAAACAAAAGTGCGAACCCCAGGGCAAATGGAGTCGCAGCGTCGTAAGGATTTCTTTTCCGCTTCGACTCGGTCTCTCAATGTTCGACCCAAACGCAAACGCCGTCGTCGCCAGAAAGGACTCTCCAAACTTAGATCCGACGGACTAGCTCCGGCTCTGTTTTTTTTGCGTTTTTCTTTTCCATTCGAATAAGACGGGGAGCGCCGGCGGTGCGGGGGCGGGCGAGGAAGGAGTGACGACGATATCGAAGGAGCTCGCTTACCCGCTGACGAAAACCTGGAAAGAGGAGGGCCAGGTAGTCAAGGAATGATCTTCGTCGCCCACGTCGAGTTTGCCGAATGAACCGTCGTGGTTTCCTCAACTCCACTCCCCCCCCTTCTTTCTAGAGAAGAGTTTCAAACTAAAAGGAAACCCGAAGGTTGGGATGAGCTCTCGAGTGTCACAAAGAAGAAACCTTAAGTCGCTTAGAAACTCGATTTATGACTCGAGCGTTTTATTGCTGGCAAAAATCCAAGAACAAAGTCCGTAGGTGCAAAATGCTGTGGCAACCCAAACAAAGAGCTACATCTCGCGTTGACGTCATATGGTGTACCTCATCGCCTTTTCCTTCTCGCGACGGGAAACCTGCAGGATGATTCCTGCCAGCGTTTTTCTTCGCAACATCGTGCGCAGCGTCGACCGACTTCCACCTACAATATACGTTGATTCCGCCCATTATCCTAAACTGCGTTCCAATGACATGTCGGAGGCAAGCATGATTACGCCAGGACTTTCTCTCTACGGATGGCATCCAAGCGGTGCACTATCCTACGAGAGGAAAATTCCCTTCACACCAACCAGAAATAGTGACTCATGTGAGATAAAAATGTTCCCTCGTGACAAGTGGTACGCCCCCCACACGCACTGCCTTTACAGGTTTCTCCCTTGTTTGGCGGAAGCTTCTCGCGTATTTTCAAACATCGGGCGGGCACCTCGGCTGGAACCACGCTCCACTCACGAGTTAGAGGGGCACGGAGACCCTGGAGGTATCCACAATTCGGCCAGGGACCACGATTCTCCGGGAGTCCGACCTCAATCCCACGGGTCCGAGAGACTTGGTGGGCTTACGATATGTCAGTCCAACACAACTATAATTCTACGAACTCGTTTTTTAAGCTTTGCATTTGATTTATGTTCAAATTTTTTGTGAATATTTTAATGAATGGTTCCTCGTAACAGGTAGAAGCACATGAAAAAATTACTAAATAGATAATAAGGGCTAAGTATTAAGCATGAAAGGGGTAGCGTGCAATTGAGTAATGCGCCGGATACTTTTAGACAGTTTTGCCTTACTGAACTTTCCTCATTTCTTCTTCGCATTCGGCCCCCAAGTAATGTGATCGCGGGAAAAAAACGAAAGAGATAATAAATACGGATCAAGATAACCGAGAAGAATTGAGGCTTGCGAAAGTCTACACCCTCCCTCCCTCTCCTCTCAACCGAACGTAGCGATAACACGCATGACTAATACTTTGAACGCAGGTTGACTTGGAAATTTTTCCCTACGTGACCTCACATTGCCAATCACGAGGAGGTTCCCAAATTTCGCCATTATGCACGTAGGGCAACTTGGATGCGAGCGCCGGGATATCGTAAACCGTTCCCCTTCCGTTTCCCACGAGGGGTCAGGCAAATTAAATTTCCCAGGGAATTCGTATCGGAAGAGAGGGAGGGAGAACACAGGCCGTCGTCGGCTATCCATGAGTAGTCCCTTTCGATAACACGACACAAATATTTATTTCCATATTAGAGTGGTTTGAGATTTACTCGAGGTTAATGACCTCGAGGTCGCGGATTGGGATCCGGGTTCGGGTACCGGAGTGCTCTCAAGGGTTCGAAAATTTAAGTCCAGAGTTTACGATGCTGTGTCATCCCGGTCGCGGGGGCATATCAGAAGCCAAATTCCTATTCGACCTTTGGGACGTGAAATTCCCCACCATCGTCTTTGGACCCGCAGTTCAAAGGAATCCAGCGGTAACTGAATCAACTAGTTAAGAACGTTCCTCTTAAATCTAATCTTATTGACCACTCAAACTGCCATCTCTCGGCCGCAGAGGGTGGGAGGGACCTTGATGTAGTTTTCCTCGGGGAGGCGAGCTTCCCAACGGAAAAAATTATATTCCAGATTAAATCAATGACTGGTAGAAAGAAGTGGTTAAAAATAATTGAAAAGCGAAATCTTATTCACAAGGGTATTCTTTCTAAACACACCCTGCGTTGTAAATCCACCGTACTATACGACGGCATGAAAATTTACTTTCAAAAATAACATTTAAGAGAACAAACTGTGCTGCCTGCAACTGAAGTTTTATGGCTCGCGATTTTGTAAATGGCAGCCATACCGCACCCCATTACTATTTCATAGTATTATGAGTATAACTTGTAAAATGCTTCATCATTTGATTGGTGCAGTGAATTTTAAAATATCTTTTACATTTAAGAGTAATAATCCGTACAAGCGCTTTGAAGGTAGTTCCTGACACGCGTGTGCGAGAATTTTTCACTTTCACATGGTTTAATATGAAAATGTACTGGCCAGAAGAAATTCTCATTGAGAACACGAAACATATTGAGAGCAGGACACCAGCGTCATCAATACCATACGGTGTTGTTTTGAGTTACCTTACAGAGGAAAGAATGTGGAATCCTAAAATACGAATGATCTAGAGTCTAAAGAATTTGAAGTTCCTAAATTCGACATGTAGACCTTAAGATTCGAAAACGCAAAATAGGGTGCCGTAAGGTTCTTTGCACTATATCGTTATATGTTGATGCTGATGTATTTTCCTAAATCTGCGACCAAGGCATTCGGTAGAATTTCTGTCCTGACTCCCATGATCCCATGGCTAAGGATGGAAAAAATACATTGATATATGCTACCTAATGATATAGGAAATCCTTCACAGTTGGATAACTGGGAGAATCAGAAACTTGGCCATTCCCAACCATTTATTTTTTCTTGCGATCACGGTTTTGTTGCAATGCAACATCATCAGGTGACGACGATGCTGTTTTACAATAAAACCATAGTCGAGAAAAATATGTGAAGAAATATTGCCAAGTTTCATATTTACCTACTTCTCCAACCGTTTATTGTAATTAGCAAAAACTGAATATCACCTTTTCCGGTGTAAATTAATCTTTTCTTCTGTTCACAACTTTTAAATCCACTATATTTGATGAATTTCTGCCTCCAACACATCTAAATTTTAAAATAACGCAAAAATCGTAAGGGAGGAGCAAATTCAGCTTCAAGACAGTCTCCAGAAATAGTAGCGAGTGAGTCAAGCCGTTGAGTGAACGCCCACTAGAGAATAATAGCAAGGTCTTGGCTAAGTTCTAACCGCCAGCACCCCTTTGAAGAACATCCTCACGCTCAAAGATAAAAAAAAAACGTTCCTGCAACTTGACTAGTCACGGAGACAAAGTGGGATTCCGGGTATTCTATGCGCAAGCACGGCCAAGATATCCACTCCTGAAAAAATTTGTATGTCCCCGACACAAGCTCCTATTTAAACGTCCTCGCCGTGGCGAATGGAGCGATAGCGCCTTCTCCTGTTTCTAACACCCCTCCCCCCCCTCCCCCTCAGGTCAGCGCACTTTCATCTGGGGTAGATGGGGACCAAAAGAAAGAAATAAGAGGAAGAATGCCTGGAGCACCGCGGAGGAAACACTTTTCAGGGGCCTCAGGGGATCTACTTACATGCGCACGAAAATTATTATTGGGTACTGATTGAAAAATAAATAAATACGCGGCGTTCCCATTAGCCAAAACCCCGTCCTGACACAGCAACCTCCATTCCCCCGTCCTATCCCCCCACAGCCAAAACTTTTCGCCATTTATTTTTTCAATAGCGGCCAACTTTCGTGGCTGTGAAAGGAGTCCCCCACAACCCCCACCCATAACCCCAAGGATGATAATACGTTATTTTTTTCCCCTGAAAACTAGGGGAGGAGAAAAAAAGGAAAATGGATCGCTCGACACGATGGATGCACTCGACGGGCAACGAAGCCGGGGCTGGGAATCGAGCGCTAGGATAAAAAAAAGGGACAAAATAAATAAGGCATCGTTTCCTCTCTCTCTCTCCCTCCCCCGGCGTCTCGCTTAATGAGGAGGAAGATCCCGCACCCCCTACCTCCCCTTTCCCCCTATATCCCTTTCCACACATCCCCTCCCTCCCACACTTTCCTCCTCGCTCCTTTTTTTTCCCTCGTTCTCGTGTTTGCCGAAATCGAAAAGATGTTGGATGCAAACAACGAAGGAGGGGGGGTGGAGGGAGGGAGGAAGGAGGAGGGGAGAAGTAGCAGTGATGAGGAGGCGGGTGTAGAAAAACCTGACGCCAGCGCGCATGCTCCAAAGGCAAGCACCGCGGAAAGAAGTGGGGGAGACGGGCGGGGGAGGGGGTGAGGGGGGATCACGTTGGTTTTGGAGGACGGAGCGCGCACGGGGTGTGGTGGTGGGGCGGAGGAGAGAAAAGTGAGTGAGAGAGAGAGAAAGAGAGAGTGTGGGAAGAGGGTAGGAGGGGAGTGCGTGGAGGGGTGGCGAGTACGCGGTTTCACGACCGAAAGGGATGGTAATTGGTTCCAGATTACGAATGCCACTTTAATAAAAGTGGTGACGCGCGCAGGCATGAGGCGAACTCGCGTAGTCCCGCCGGGGAGGGGAGAGGGGGAGCGGGGGCGTGCGTGTTTGCACACGCGTGCGTGTGGATGATGCTCGATTTCATTCAGCGGAACCCACAAAACCCTCGAGTGGAACGACGTGGGAAAGTTAGTGCCGGAGGAAATGCTTCCGCCACCTCTTCTTCTCTTCTCCTCCGCGTGAAAGCAGGGGGCCGTGCGGCGCAGAGAGGGAGGGAACTCGCTCGCTCGCTCACTCAGTCACTAGCTCGCGGGAAAAAGTGTCGGCGCATACTCTCGGAACAGGGGAGGAGTACGCCCACCCACCATCCTCCCTTCCCTCTCCCGGAAGGAGGGGGGGTAGAGGAAAAAACAAACGAATCGCAGTGAAAAAAAAACATTGACGAAATAATTTCAAATTTACGAAATAAACGAAATAAAAGCAAAGAAAAAGAAGGAATGAAGATATTAATGCAAACAAGGAAGCGATATGTGAAAACATTCCTATGGAGCACGATTCTCTATGGATCGGAGACATGGATAATTGGAAAAACCGACCAGAGAGAAGAATACAAGTCTCCGAAACATGGAGTGCTGGAGGAGGATGCTGAGAAAGTTTTAAGAACGAGAAAGTGAAGACGGAAGAGCGGAGGAAGGTAAGTCAATGTGGCAAGGCCCCGCGGGGAAGACAGAATGACAAATATATAGGGAAAATTATCAGAGACGTTAGAAAGAAGACCTCCCAAGGGGTAAGAGGTAAAACACTAAATATGAAAGGATGGCTGGCTGCAGTCAACCAATCTTCGGATTTGAGTACTGATGATGATGAAAAAAAAGGACTTCGGAAAGATTATTCAGGGAAGTAAGAGAAAAATAATGGAGCACTTACGCAAGAAATTCTGCTTCAAAATTCACGACGCATAAAAAAACATTATGTTCAAATCCCAAACACTGGGATAGAAGTCCACATTCGATCGTGCAGGGCCATCTGTGAGCTGATGGCAACGGCTCAACGGAGCTATTTCCTTTGCTCGGATTGAAAGACCGAAAACCCTGTAAGCAACCTTTCAGAACAGAAATTATAATGCTTAAGCGTCGCTATGAATAAAATATACTATATTCAGTAGTGGTAAAAATCTTAAGAATAATAATTTGACATTTCGTATATTTTAAGGAAATCTTAATTTTAAAAAAATAGCTATTAAGTATCCTCCAAGAAGAATGACACATAAACTTATCCCGTTTATGAATCTACCTACTTTACAGGTTTTCATCTAATGTTTTCAACAAGTTAAAACGTAGGTTTTCAACAAACGGCTCGGATTGCCGCTACGAGTTAGTTTCGTTTTTCGAGGAAAATTATCCACAAAAAAAATATTCCGATTCAAGTTTCGTATACTTCCCCTCCGTTTAATGTATTTTCCTGCCTCCACTACGTTTTTTCCTGTATTTTATCCTCCAAACCTGACTTCGGCGTATCATCTCTCAATATCTCTCCCACTTACCTTCCGTGCCTTCTCCGTAATTCTACAGAAAGAATTCTATCCTTCTCAGACACGACCATCACATCTTCCTTTGTCCTTCTTTCCCAGCTGTATACTTTCTCCATCCTCATCTACATTCACATCACAGAGACCTCCAGTCAACTCTCATTCGCTCTATCGCAAGACCAGAGATTTGTACAAGAAAGTAAAAGAAATATGAAATGCAATGCGATATATGCAATCTATAATAAAACATAAATTACCCATAAACATTAGTTTTTATGACTGAATTTTCCAGGGAATATAATATTATCCTACCCAATATGATAGAGTCCGTTATTACCCAGGATATCGTTAAAAAACAAAGGCGTGAGTCTTTTCATACATGACCCTCATATTTACCAAAATTAATAGCAAATGGTAGTCATTTCCTTTTACGAATAAATTGATGGGTATTTCTGTCCCAATGAGAAGACAAGACCTTTCGACCTAGCTTAAAGTACTTTCCACCGCAAAAATGATTAACACAATAAATTTTTCTTCCATTCGAACAGTTTCGCTTTCATAAGGCATCCTATATTCTTATGTGGGTCTGGTGATTCACACTGGTACTCCAGATCTAAATCCTGCAAATAAATCACGGCAACGAAGAAATTTGGAACGAATTTAATAAAGTCCTGTATGGGGACATGAATGAATTGAATGGAGGGGTTGATGATTTCGATTGTTCCTGGCCCACATACCTCTAGAATTAATCCGAAATCAGATTACTTACCGCACTGGAAAAATCTGGATTCAATTAAATTTCTGGAGTTATACACTAATGTAGACGGTGGATTTTTTAAGTACCCGATCGACTGCGACCCGAATCTCACTTACTCTTTTATCTGGGTCACGAGGCCCTGACGAAAAATTTATTTTCCCGCAACCAGATGTAAAGTTACGACGTGACATTCGCCACCCTATTTCGGTCACCCATCAATCAAAACCTAATGGTGGACGATTTCCCTTTGGGTTCTAGACGCTCATTAGGATCCTTTTCACACGCCGCCCTGGCGTACCTGGGAGCATATATATATATATGTATAAGGACGCTCCTAAAATCCACCGTCGGCCTAAGAAAACATCTCCGCGGGAAAACACGCGCAAGTGAAAATCTCGAAACTTTCCGGTCCGATCCCGTAAGTGCGGGGCAACACGTCTAAAAGTCGTCGGCGGAACCGTTCGAGGGGAAAGAGCAGTATAATGCAAAAAAGAAGAAAGGAAACGTGCAAATTAACTTGTAGCTTCGAGAAACAGACCGCGCAGGTGTTGATAAACAATTGAAAATCCACGCGGGGGAAGGGTTTGCGTACGATTCTTCACCCCGCGCACACATCCTCCCCCCCTCCCTTCTACACGTCCCTCTTACGCCGCACACCGCGAGAAAACATTGAATAAGCAAGTCGCGAGAGTCGGCGAGAGAAGGGGGGGAGGGGAGGGAGGAGGAGGGAAGGAAGAGGAGGGACGGGAGGGAAGGTTCCTGTTTACCCACCCTCGGTGACTTGAAGAACTTCCAAGTGCTCCGCAAATAAGGCCGTGTAATGAAATTTTTTCGCGGATGAAGGAGCGAGCGGAAAGGGAGATAGAGAGTGTGTGTGTGAGAGAGAGAGAGGGAGAGTGTTGGAGTGGATAGGGCGGGAATGGAACGCAGGTGTGTAGCGGAAGGGGGTGAGGTAGGGAGGGAAGGGAAAGGAAGAGGGGGGGGGGGGTCGGGAAGCCGCCGAGGGCTACGAAATGAGCTCCGTGGTGCGGCAACGCCCCGACCGCCCGCGCGCCGCCGCGACCCCGACGGCAGCCGGGAGGAGAAAGCCTACTCCTCCTCCGCCTACTTCCCTCCCCACTTTCCCCGCCCCGCCGCGGTCGCACTTCCCGACGCCCTCCCCGCCCATCCGCCCGAATGAAATAAAATAGAACGGATGGAAGGATGGGTAAAAAAAAATAGTAAAGGGAAAAAGAGAGATAACCCCTTTTGTTCGATGGTGTCGGCAAACACGGAACAACACCACGGTCGCCCGCCGATGACGCCCCAGCGCTGGAGCAGCGGCGGATGACACTGAAATGCCAAACCAACACGCACACACACCCAAACGCACGCGGACTTCGAATGCATTACGTCACGTGACCTTGCGCCACGCCGTGTTTTCGAGGAGGGAGCTCTCTTTTTTGGCGCAGCCCTCTCCCTCCCTCCCTCTCCCATCCTACTTCCCTCTCTCTCCCCCCCCTCTCTCTCTCCCTACCTCCCTCACATTCTCTCTCTCTCCCACAACCAGCAACACCACCCCAAACCCCGCTATCCCTCCCTTCTCCCTCCACCTCCAGTCACCCCCAACAACACACCGATCCATGATCCTCCCCCGCTCTCCGCCGATCGTCCTCTGCTCCCTCGTGTCCTCGGGCCCGCACTACGCCACCTTTCCTCGTCCGCTCTCCGGGTGAGAGAGAGAAAGTAGTCCAGTCTCTCGGGGCCCCCGAAATGCGGCCTGCGTGCCGTCGGGGGTGGAGTAAGCGACGCGGGTACGGTGTTCCCTCCCCCGGGCACCCATCAAAGGATCCATACGAAGCGACGACTCGAAACATCGTGGCACCCGACACGACTCGTTCCCCACCACAATTTTAGCCTTTTTTATAATTGAATGCTTTTCTAGGCGGTCCGGGGGGAATTTCGAGGCTGGCCGATGCCCGTTGAGAAATTTCTGCCCGATTCAAAACAGAGGTTCGATAAAACATTTCCACAAATAATCTTATTTTTTTAAACGTGCCCGTCTGTGATAATACCAATGCGTAGAATCATATGAAAATAACAATGTAAATATTACGTTGTCAGCCGACTCTCGTCGCTGTGGAAAATTTTATCACCGTGGGGAAAGGAGTTAAATTAAGGTGGCAAGATTTTAGGACACCCTTGAAGCATTGAAAAAGCCACAGTATTCAACCCGAAGGTTGGTATGTAAGGTGAGGGTAGAACTCACCTAGTACTAAGCCCATGGCGTTTGGAATTCACACATCAGGGTAGAGGGGCCGGTTCCTTTCCCTGTGTCACCTGTGGTTTCCAACTAAGATGTAGTACCCGAAAAATCACTCAGCTTGGGTTTAGCTGGAGGTGTCCGGGGTCGTCAGTAGGTCTCGAACCCGGGTCCCCCGGTCAGTAGCGAAGCATTCTACCCACTGGGCTACCACGATCTCCCTTGGAGCATGGCGGGTTTAAAAAAGTAACAAAAACGGTCCTAGGACTCAATCGATACCTAAATTATAAACATTCCCGTGATTGAAATCGACGAAAATATTAAATTTCCACGGGCTTTTATTAACATTCACGTTGCAGGTGACGAATCAGCCCTCGGATAACGGATAGTTTAGATTCCTTAGTCTGATCGTGTACTCAATGAATATTCCATCAACATTCAAGAACGCTCTAGTTCTAAGTTCTACAGCCTTTGTTTATCAAACCCGCAACTCAATGAAAAATGTAAATTTATGTAAGCCCAACATGTGCTTAAATGAATTTCGTCCTCGACATTATCCTGCGAGGAACCAAGTTAGAGAAAGGGAAATGGTATTAGTTTGCCAGCTGCTCGAACAAAATTTCAAAACTGATCACAGGCATCAGACAGACGGAAATTACTTTAGTTTCCATGTTCTTTTAACAAAAAACTGTTTTTCGCTGCTTTGAACACGTGCTGAAAATATATGACCTCGCAAGTCAAATATGAAATATACATGCTTTTGGCTTGGAGATAGTTATTGGGTCACAAGTTCGAGACCCAATGATGGATCTGGACACCTCCAGCTAAACCCAAGCCGAGTGATTTTTCGGGTACCTCATCTTCGTGGGACAACACAGGCGGCACAGGGAAAGGAACTGATCCCTTTTCCCTGATGTGTGAATTTCCACACGCCGTGGGCTTAGTAATTGGTGAGCTCTATCCTCACTTAACATACCAACCATCGGGTTGAATACTATTATGAAGATGAAAACACTTAGGTTTTTCATGTGGAAAAACCAAGTGTTTTCATCTTCATTATGAATCGCTTCCACAAAGTAACGCCTGAAAATACCCAA
>WURS02068928.1:0-10480 GCA_011762765.2 Rhinocypha anisoptera | reverse complement strand
GGCGCCATGATTCTATGGCCATGGTGAAGGCTTCTTTAGGAGTCTATTTTGACCACTGGAAAATCGCTGTGATGCGGTGTGCGAGGCCGAGATTGTTTTGGTTCGTCGTCACATGATGTTCTACCTTCTTTAAACTGTCGCAACCATGAACGCACTTTCGACACATCCGTGACTCCATCACCACATGTCTCCTTCAACTGGCGATGAATTTCAATTGGAGTCTCATCACGAATGATTACACGCTCTGGTCATGTAACGAAAACGTCGCAATTTTAAGTATCGAAAACAGTTCTCGTTCTCTCGGCTGCCGATAAATGTCCTGTCTGTCATACAGTGCTGCCACGCATTGACAAGAGTGCCCGCTCATTGTAAAACAAACCGCATTTTTCTATCTGTTTCCAGTCCGAAGAAAAAAATTGGAGGCCTTACAACTTTAATGTACCTCGTACCAACACCGTTGTGGTTTTGGTGGAAATCTTAATCCTCCTTCACTAGACTATTAAAAATATCAAGTAGCCATAAGCTAAAAGTGTTATGAGCCAATGTTCATGCTTTTTTCCATCCACCTTAATGGAAGAAACGGTAGTACCATTCTACAAAGTTGAAGTATTGCTCAATAATACAAACAAGTTCCCGGGATAAGATGTTCCGGCAATAGTTCTCAGTGACCTCAACCACGACCTTATACCATTTCTCGAAAACATCGATTTCCAAGGGCACATTTTCTCCCATCGGGAGTTTGGCACAAATGATTACCCCTTAGTAGTATAGTAATGGCATCGGAATTCACACATTTGCTTCAAACTACAAAGAGGTGTTTTGCGGTGGCCATCAATGAAGCAAAATATCTTCTGTGATACATCGAGGACCTTATATCAAAATAGGGGTAAAGTAAAATTTATGGAGAAACAATCATTCTATAGGTCAGAGAAAACCTCTTAATTCAATACCAAATATCCTCCAGTAGTTCATAGAATCGGTATGCAATAAAATAACCTTTCATATCTAGTGGAAATAATATTCACAATACTTGCGATACATTCTCACGTATAAATTGGTGGAAACACACCAATATATTGATATCAGTGGTTTAATGATGTAATGTAATCATTTTGGAGTTATAATTTTAAATATATATGTGTTCAGAGAAGAGTTTTATGATTCATAATTTTCTAGCTATTCCTTATAACGAATTTTCACGTCATCTATGAAGGTTTAGGCTCTTTTGTTTAATTGAATAGAACATTATTAATGTGTATTCCTAATTCCTCAGTACCAAACTCAAAATTACATTAAATATAATATAAAATTTGCGAAAAATTAAATTGTCTTCTTTTGAGTCTTAGTGACGTATTTAAATCAATCGCCGTCATCAGATACCTATGTGACGGAAGATGACGCTCACAGATATGAAAATAGTTGCACCCCGGATAGAAATACAGTGGTCGATACTAAGCATTTCTGTCGGTCGATACTCATTCTTTATAATAATACATAATTTAATAATGTTGGGTCTGGAACTTTTGAATTTTGTCTTTGAAAAAGCTTCAGCTCACTAAGTTCTTTGTAACTCAATTTCATATAATATTAATGTAATATTCTGAAAGTATTTATGACATAAAAATAAGCGCAACGTGTTCAGGAATAATGAAATGTAAGTGTCCGCACGAAGAACCAAGTAGGTAAACGGAAGTTATAGGCGGTCTGCCAGTTATCAGTAATAGAGGTCATCCCGCTCTGACCGTTAAAATGATTTCCAATCATCTCGTTTAAGTACATGATGAAGACATATCATTATGCTCACTCATAAAAGAAAAAAAATGAACAGTTTGAGCCCTTCTTATTTTATTGTCCTCATTTCATATAAAGTATCTCAGTTAAGTAATATAACTGACTCAGAAAAAAATCCTCATGTTTCACCTAAGGAGTCGAATATCAAACGAGAGAATAGAGTGATAGCTTGAAAGAATATTTATTATTATTTGACATACTAAGCTGTTAAACTCTTGTAACCACTTTTAATTTCGTCACTATATTCATCTTAAAAGCACAGTCTTTCAGAACACTAATTCGCTACTAAGTAAGAGACTTGCAGGGAACCGTTTAATTTTATCAAAATATTCATGAATATTTAGTTCCTTTCTAGGGGAAAATTTCCTACAGTAACACACCAGACGGTTAAAATCAGTAAGCTAATCCAGGTAGCTATAAAAATATAGCGTGGTTTATGAATAAATTACGGGTTTTTCTATGCTCTATGGTCAGTTATGGAGTCTCTTCAGCAAGCAGCTAAAGATTTATTGAGCGAGTATAAATCGGAGGTCGATCAAAATTATCAATTTAAATGAAGTTAAATTTAATCTTTCTGTAGCAAGAATTATTTATGTTCAATAAATCGGCATCACCTAATTTTTAGCTCATCCACATAAAAACTGATATTCATATTAGTAAATATTCTAATTTTAATCGATAAATATTTATTTGGAAATTAAATGTATACAATAATGATAATATTTGTTCATATATGTAATCTGAAATTAATTGATCTTTATGAATATATTGATACATTATCAATCGTCAATAATAGTGAATAAAAACTATTAAATATACTATAAAAACTCTTATGCTATCTCTTATTCTTCTGATTAACATTAGGCGATTGAAGTATTTATTTCAATTCATATCAATCAGGAACATTACGTTAACATATTTATGCAAATTTATTGCATCTAATTTCACCTTCCATTTCAGAAAGTTTTCATTAATTACAATGACTGACATGATTAAATCAACAATTAAGTAACTGAAAATTAAGGATTTTTTCGTAGTTGGACTTGAAAGTTTGGCGGCTGTAATAAGGAGTGGTGGTCTTAAATTTTTAATATATAAAGTTTATAAACTTCTGGTCAATTCTTTTGCGTGATTTTTTTCAATATTGATTCTGTGATTTTGTGAAGACGTAAAACTCAATTTGAGTCAAAGCGATTCTTTCTTTCATTCCATTCAGGAAGACTAACCGTACGGAAGCGTTCCATTATACATGAAGGACCAAAAAAAAAAAGGGCAAAGGAGGTTGAGGAGGCGAGAGGAGAGTTGATTTTTTTTGCATCCCTTTCCTTTTCATTTTTATGCATATTTTGTCCCTCGGGATTCCTTGGGAACCACAGTTTGCATTCCCTTAGGAAAGGATAACACTGGTTAGACTTCTTTGTCGTTTTTTTTACGTTACTTCGCTCGCATGGGGATTCTTGGGCGCGGCCGAAATGATTGTTGGAAGCTATTTGCCCTCGAGAAAAAAAAATTGAAATTATTATTTTTTTTTTGCTTGAAATCTTGACGTGTGCGCTGGAAATCGAAAGGGTAAAAATTTATGTGGGAGTCTTCTCGTCCTTTCATTCTCTTCCGTCACGCAGTTGGCTCCCCATTTTTTTCATTATATTTGCTGGGGGAGCGTGAAAACTCCACAATGCATATTCATAGGCTCTTTGCATCAAAAACCGTCATTCGTTTGTACCAAGGTGGTTTAAGGGCAGAGAGGGGTTCTGGAATGGGCGGGAACGGGCCAAGCGTTTAGTTATAATAATAAACGACTGATGAAGCACATTCATTAGATAAAATTTGGAAATCTGAGAAAATGTAAAACATTATTAACCCTGATTGTTCAAAGTGAATGGATTTTGACACTGAATTGGATACTGCTTGATGTAATCCGCCTTAAATCTATTACGTTAAGATTTTTTGTACTTTATTCCATTGATTAAAATACAGTGTGTACCTTTATAAACGAGTTTAATTAGTTCCGTGACCGAGCTCGTAAGTCAAAGTCCTTGTATTTCAAATCAATTTTCCCCATTGAGATCGATCGAAAAGTGATTTATTCGTGCCAGCTCCCAGAAAAATCATCCCATTTTTTATGTTTTCAGCATAAAAGAAATAGATTTATAATGAAAAAATATCGAATATCGAAAAAAAAACTTAATAAAAGATAACTTTAAAAAAATAAACAGATATTGGCAAAGCCGATTAGCGTGTGGTGCGTACGTATCAATGTTATTCTTCCCCTCACTTCTTAAACTTTATTTTTTCTTCAGTAGTTCTTTTCTCTTTAGCCAGGCTTTCATCCCTTTCATCCGCAAGACGTTTCAATAGAAACCTATCCATGGAACTTTGTTTCGTTTTTCCTTTTAGAAAGTTTCTGAATTGAGTTAGACAAATGTCGTTAAATGCGAGATTACAAATCTCGTAGGGCCGCTAGACGACCGTTTGCAAACATATCAGGGTGTTTCTTTTTAATAAAATCCGAAACTTCGATAAGTTGACTCACTCCACAAAAAACTTCTAGGTGATCCACGCCTTTGGGTTTGGACTTCACATAACCTGTAGCTTTTCTTTTAAAATCTAATGCGTCTTGAAGGCTCTGGGGTTTTCCGAGGGGTACACGAGCAGCGGTTTGACCCTATAGTCGCCACTCGCATTTCTCCATGCTGCCAGACACAACCTGTCCATTACGCGCTTGTGACCTGGAATCTTATTTCTTCTGCCGTTGTGTAAGTTTTGCTTGGTACCTTCTTCCAGAGGATCCCTGTCTCGTCATAGTCGAACACTTTTGGGGGGATGTCAAATGTTTTTACAAATTCCTTAGATATCTTATTATCAGAGCTCCATGCCTCAACATGCCTGACAACGGAGTGAATGACGTTCCTTTTTCGGAAAATTTCGAACCAGCCCCTACTGGCTTTGAAATGTTCCTGAGCTGAAATAACTAGGCTCTGCTTCAGCAAATCTGCCTAAATGACTCCTGCCTTCTCACAATTTAAAACCTCTGTCACAGTGTCTCAGGCAAACTTCTTCTCTGTCAACTATAAAAACAGCAGATTCTTCATCTTTTCATGGACAAAGTTGCGTAGCTTTGAAATCACTTTTAAGCCTTTGGTTGGAGTTTCGATTATTTCTGCTTCAGAATAGTACATATTGTAGAAGTTGTGCAATCGAACTACGTTTCCAAGAGACTCTTACGCCTTGTTCTGTCTATTATTTCACTCTTTAATTCCATGGATTCACCTTTTACCTTTTCTCACCAGTTTTACACTTGTATTCTTATAACTAAGTTAACTACATACTGTTGTAAAAAACAACACGACATAAATGTTTCTGCAGCGAGGTAAACATGTGAATTGAATGCGCAAGCCTCGCTAATCTGAGCGGTGCCCCACTACGCCAACTGGAAATGATGTCACCGAGGCTGCCTCGTATCTCAAATGTTGACTCGTAACTCAAGGTCCTTCTAATTGCTCGTATATAAAAAAAAACTCGTATGTCATGGCACTCGGATCTAAACGTGCCACTTTAAGAGTACAAGAATTAAGTATTATTTGCTACATGTTCCCCCTGTCTTGCGAAAATGTTTCTAAATCCTAATGCTACACATAATATAAGAAAAACTGAAATAGAGTATTCATTCAGATATATTTTTCTTTGCGGGACAGTTTTATTTCAACTGCGGAATTTGGCTACCCGCCTGAATGAAATAATATTTCGGTAGATCTAGGTAGATTTTGTCTAATAAGGAATTAGACAAAAAAATTCAGTTGAAGCAAAAATATTAGAAAACATATTATGGAAAAATTAGGAGCTTATTCACCTTCAAATGAAACTTACCTTTTAATTAAATTAAATGGGCGTAATTAAAACGTTATATTTATCGTGTGAAGGCAAACATGAAAGCATACTTGAAGACCAGAATAATATATGTAAAAGTGAAAGCGAGCGGCAGCGAAAACTTTTTTGCGTACCATTTCCTTCTTCAACTTTTCATAATTTCCATCCAACATGGAGAATGAGGTCTTTCGGAAATCTCTTCCTTCCTTGACACGACCAAACGGCCTCCTTTTCCTGGTAGAGGCCTCGAGAATCATTAAACATTTTCTTTGCTCACGTCCCTACTCTCAATCAATTTTACTCGACTACTTTCTCTCCCCCATATCTAACTCTTATATCACTTATACTTCTCTGTACAGAATGTTTTTTCCCATCTCTTTTAATTAGTTTTACACTTCGCCCACTTTGCGAGGTTTATTGATATACTTTGAATAGAGTAAACGACTTCGGCAAACTTACCATCTACCTACGATATAACTTGAGACTTGCTTTTCATGTAGTCGGAAAATTTTGTGTCCCCCATGAAGAAATTCATTTATTTATTGGAAAAATATCCGAAATAAGCCCTAAAGTGATTCCTTCAGTGTTTAATACTGTCAAAAAATATTTCCTGTTTCAAATTGGGACAAAAAACAATCACATGAACACAAAAATAATATATAAGTTTAAGCTAGAGTAATATTGTTGAAGCTTTCGTTGAAGATATTTGACTGGTGAAGTGATTTGTTTGCTGTCAATGTTATCTTAAATAAAAAACATCTTCAGAAGTAATTTTTACTACCTCTTTGCATTGCGTAATTTTGGTATTTTAAAAATTTTCTCATCGGCTTCTATTTCTTTCTGCGTTTTGGCCAATAGTTAATGTAGAGGAAATTATTCTTATATGCTTACCAATCACAACTTCCTTTTACTTTTTTTCGTTTTTAGTGGAGTAGTGTTCACTTTATGGTAAAGAAGATGATAATTGGAACACTTAAACTTTTACTTAAAGAATCACCAGTAAGGCTTGTAGACATTCAGCAATCCACATTAATCATGCGATCTGAAATAGATTAATTTTTTACAACCATCTGCGAAGTATGATTTATTACCAGTTAATTTTCACGGAAATTATTTTATTTTATCACACCATGTTAAACTGTTTAATTATATTCAAATCAAAAGAAATGTGGTAATAGCATTTTACACCTCTTTTATCTGATAATCCAACACTGGCGGGCAATGGCGGTTTACTTAGGAGAATTCCTCTTCCATTGATAAGCCGTCAAGCGGCGTTATGTTACCAACAAATTGCCGTGTATGGAATCTGGACCTTATACAAGATAATATTTTTCACATTGGGCACGATACTTTTTTCCGAAATAATGACACAAAAATACACTTCCGGGTATTCCATATGAATGCTGATTTCGAGCGTATCATTGTACGTTTTAGCGTCCTGGTCTTCTAACCAAGAGGAAGAGCTAAGATAGGGGATTGCAATGTGGGTATGGAATATGCGAAAAAGATACATTTTACGGTAATTATAAAGAGAGAACATGATAGCCAAGTTCGAAATATCACGAACGTTCTTGGAATGAATACGAAGAAGGAACTGCACGAAAATTTAAAGGTAATGAGATGCTTCAAAAGTATACTGGAAGGTAGAAGTTAAACGATTCATGGGAAAAAGGATAGGAATAAATATTTTTTATGGAATAAAGGGATATATGTTGACCCGAAAAGTCATTATAAATATTCTTTTAACAGCGTTTATTATTTCGGTTATTCCGAAATCATCCTTTAGGAAGGACACGATATGGTGTTGTAGTTTGAAGTGTTCATCGAAATCCTACCCTCACTTGTCAATCGTATTTATGTTCTCACTCGTTGAATTATGTCCATCGTATGGAACGCCGTCATCCACAAACATGTTAGATGAAACTAAATTCTAGGATAAATATTTATTAAAAATCCAGTTTTCACAATTAATTCAACCAATTATAAAAAATCAACTTATTAGCTGTCTGTAGCGATAAAATTATATTTATCCCTGTAACAAAAACTATGTTTCGTTAATAAATTAAGAACTAGTCCCTGGTTTCAATTTCGGGATTTAATAAAAGCAGAATAATAAATTTGCTTCAAAACCTTTGCTTTGATATTTCATTTTAAGTGTGCAGTGAGTAACTTTCTAAAGGAGACGATTTGTTAGAAAATAGATGTGTGATGTTTTTTGCTTACCGATAAAGACTGTAATTTATTTTTCTGGAAAATATGACCTCCACAATTAGGATCACCGTACGCCATCGGCTATGGAGAATTTTGTTTTTCTGTAATTCGCCGTCGAGTCGAGAACTTGATATTTGCCCCCCAGCCGCGAAAATTGGCCTGGGGAGGGACAACTAACGTTAGAGTCTGGGTCCATGTTTCGTGTGCGAGATATTTCGTTGTTTTCCGGGAATTATCTGTTAACATGGCAGAAACAGGCATGGCATTTTCTACGCGAGTGCTGTCTGATCCATTCCAATTAAATAAAAATCACTGAATCGCTCCTTTCATTTTAGTGCGTACGACGTTGACAGCATATTTGTTTTTTAGATCAAAGGGGAAAATGTTAGCAAAGAATTGAAAAAACCTTTCGTGACTTGCTTCACTAATTGCATGTGTTAAAATTCCGCCCGTGGGAATGAATTATTGATGTATAATAAAAAGGTTTCGTAATAACTAGACAATTACAAGGAATTGCGTGAAAATCTGATTTATCGTATGGAAAAGTATTAGGGACCTTCCTTTCGTTTTTTCTTTCGTCTACAGAAATCAACGAGCAGAGTTGAAACTACCTCCCCCCTTTTTAAATGACTGAAGTTTTAATTAGATTATGGGTACCATGTCGACAGGGTTAGCCTTGCGGAGGGCCCTCTCTTCGGCACACCCTATCAACAAACATCAATACGTCTGGGAGTGGTTTTCTAGAATTGCATTATTTCATAATCCCCCCCGTATCGGACATCTTGAATATCAGATAGGTATAGAGGTTTTACTTTAGTTACAATATCTTCATTATAAAGTATACAAATAATCTGTAAATAAGTAAGTATCAACACAGCCTTTGATCGTAAGGTTCGTTTGACGGGCGAAGTGTTGCACCCAGTTCAATAACAAGTCTATGCAGATGTAGGAATTGACGCACTTGACAAAGAGCATAAAATAGCATACAAAGTACACGACATCGGTGTCACCTATTACCCAACAATGACTGGGGATGGTACTGGGAAAAGAAAATTAAGAGTGAACGGGTAAAAACGAAGGTTGTTGGGAAAAAAAATACTAACTACTGTAAAAGTAAGCTTTTCAGTTTCTAGCCGGTGAGATTCTTATTTTTTTTTATGGGAAAGGGGGGGGGGGGTTATGGGCATTTTGTGGAACAGACTAACCCTAGTGTCGCCAGTGAAAAAAAACCATTAGAATATACTCTGACCCAACTTTATGTGAAGATCCACGGAACGGTGTAGGAGGAGCCCACCGGATTCGGGGCAATGCCCCCGCGTCCCCTTATCCGACCCCGGTTTCAAGCTTTCTCTTATTACCGGGGGCCGCTTTCCTTCCTAATCGGGGTATTATGACATACCTGGTCTTCTTGTCGTCCTTTATATGCACGTTGTTTGCCCCCCCGAGGGGCTAATTACGTTCCCGCTAGTTGTGCCGTTTGCAGCTCCCAGGGAAAAATTCCGTCGTAGGGACTTGGATTCGGATCCTCCGTCCATTAGCCGAGCACTCTATACTCACTGGTCCACTACCGCCCTACACTTTAAATATGCGATCAAAAATTATGGTACGTAGCTTTACTGGGAACGGAAATAATCTCAGTGGATGTCTGCTGTAACGCAATACTGGACACGAAAATATTGACGAAAAATTGTATTTATTTCTTTGCAATTATTTTTTAAACCCACGAATATTTTATGGTTTGGTGATTATTTTTGCGGGAAAGAACGAGATAGTTATTAGTATCGAATATAAGATGACGACATAAACGTACCTACGGGAAGATCTATGGTTATTAGTAACGTGGTGCACAGTTAATGGTGGTGCAACTGTAAACTTCTGTAGAAACCTCACATAAAAAGTGCGAGAATCTATTAACTTATTTATATTAAAACAGACTAAGTCGGCACAAAGGGTTATTACATTATCTGGATAAGGTCAATAAGCAGTGACATTAAATATAATAAATAAAAGCAACAAAAAGATGAAACAGAAAAAGAACAATGACTTTATAAATCAGATGGCCGACTAGGAGAAATCAGGGGCACTGTGATGGGGGTATGTTTCAGTAGGTAAAGTTTCAGGATGGGGTTGAAAATAATAGGTCCAAGGAAGGAATCTGAGTGGAGTTCGTCGGAGGCATATAGAACTTGTTCGTAAAATTACGGAGAGCATTGGAGAAATTGATTTGAAAAATACTAACAGCTTGTGGGATGTTGAAGGGGTTACAGGGGACAGGAATTTTGTGTAATGGATACGGGAAACAGAGAACACACACACATATATATATATATATATATATGTAAATATATATTACGCCGGCATAATATAGAGAGAGAAGATTCGCGGAACTTAAGGCGGAGTGTGTGTTAATTATTTTTTCACCAAGCGTCAATCTTGTGGCATGATTAACAACGCCTGTTTTAACCCTACCGTTAACATTTAGAAACCTATATTGTTATAGTTTTAGGATTACCTCTGTGAAATTCTTTCATCTTGAATTAAAAAAATTTAAAAAAATGCACTGTAATTTCACAAATAGATTTTATTCTTAAACTCACGACCCGGGTTTCAC
>WURS02068918.1:0-10480 GCA_011762765.2 Rhinocypha anisoptera | reverse complement strand
TTCTCGTGTATCAAAATATTTTTTATCTCCCCACCCCCCCCCCCCCCCCCTGGGCTCCTCTTCTTTCAACACCCCCCCTCCCCCCCTTCCCCTCCCCCCCTCCCCTTTTTTTCCCCCCCTTTTCCCCCCCCCCCCCCAACCCTCCCCCCCCCCTCACCCAAGTGGGAAGAAACAGCAGGAAAATATTAACTGAATCACGCGTAGATCGCAAAACTACCGTCACAGTCAGCCAACACATCTCGTTAGTCTCATTTGTCTTTTCTCGATGTTATTTGGCACCAAAAAGCAACCTTTGGAGTCATGCAAGTCAAGACTAACAACGATTAAAAGTTAAATAATTAAGAACTGAAATGTTTTGTGAATTTTAGCCTAATGATTAAATAGAAGTATCCACCCAACTATCCAAATGCAATAAGAGTGAGACATTGTCATTAGTACATACTTATATCAATTACTTAACATTCCATTTTTGGCCTCCAAAACTCCTATTTTGATTTAGAGAATCTGTGCTCATGATAATTGGCTTCCGATCACACAAAATGCTTTTTGCTTCCAATACTACGATGTATATCAATAGAAATATGCATAGTAGGTTTAATAACGTCTTAAAGTAAAATCTTCTACAAAAAGATGCAGGTGCTATAGCCAGGATCTAAGGTTTCACAGGATAAACGATCTTAAAACTGTGAATACTGAAGGATCTAAGGCTTTCTCGGAGTATGACAATGGTGAACTGTTTTCGGGATTTCCACCAGGTCAATTATCCGTCTACCGACGCACAGTTGTCTATGGAGCCCGTTTTTCTGGTCAAAAGTCTATTGTCGACTGTATTGAGCTGTTGCGGCATTTTTATTACGGGGTGCCTTATTTTAGTTATAAATACACGCTTGAAAGGTATTTGTGAAATATTTTGCAAGTAAGAAAGGTAAATAAGCCTTTTTTTTTACCCCTACATGGCCAATAGAACCCGGAATACTTATTGCCTGAAATTTGCATTTACCGGGAACAGCAGTAAGTTGTATCCCAAGGTAGCTTGATGGTACATGTCGGGCATGGGGTATGTCCTATCAATTTTAAAGCACTATTTACGTTTAAGGATATTTTATTAAGAAAATATACTTAATACCCTGCTGGATAATATACTTTTTTGGAACATATGGTTATGGAGTCAATTAATTCGAAACTCGAAAAACTCTAAATTCGAAACTAAACAATTGTTCTTTATCGGTGGATTCCTCGATGTACATTCATACAGACGCTGAGTTAAAATTTTGGAATGATAGGAGTCTTAGCACATCACCAGGATCGATTCCCGCTCTCTTTTGTTGTGTACTTCTGAGTGATGTTATTAGAGGATCGGAACCTAAGTAAGAAGAAGTAGAGGGAACAAGTCTGTATTCGAATCAGCCCTGGATGTTTTTCGGGTGTAGAATTCTCTGAACCTCTTACAGTCTTTGTACCTTGATCCTTTGTCCCTTCCTCGGAGAACATTCCAACGGGAAGGGGCGCTGCACTAATTATTTCGGGTCCGTGCTGCAATATTTTGTGTATAGACGGAGGCATTAAATACCAAGGTACAGTGAGACGTCGTACAACGAAACCGGACGTTTTGCCGTCCTCAGAGTGTATTCTTCAAATTCAGGGATATTCATTTCGTAGGGGCTGGATATGGCTCGAAGAATCACAGACAATCGATGAATCAGTTTCTCGTCCAGTCCAGTTATTGAGGCCTAAAGTGCAGAATTATAGAAGAATCTTCGTGCTGTTTTACCGTCATTAGGACTTCCATAGCCCTGTTTCGGGCGGCCTACTACCAAACCGATTGTTTCACGGACGGAAGCTTGAATTTTTTATTTTCTCTCACTCACACTTCTTTTTCGTTTTCTTCTTGATATTTCCACTTTTTAATTTCCAATTTATAGGCAATATGGAGCTTACATTCAAAGAGTGTAATCCGTGAGTGCAATGGAGAGATTCCGAGTTGACAAGCATTTTGATTAATTTCTCGCTTAATTGCGCTATCAATGTCATTCACGTCTCGCGGTTTAGCTGCACATAGATTACAATTCTACGTGCATGCAGTGTCGGTTAAAGCATTACAAACTTTCTCATCAACCATTGTCATTCGCAGATCGTGCCTCACAGAATATCCATGATCGGATGTCGATGGAAGTAACGATTCTATCTCCCCCTTATAATCGATTCTGTGGCCTCAACGATGTGACCTGTCGTTTCTTTAACGAATTGAAATTTTGACGATCGGCAATACTTGAAGTTTTACATATTTAGTTGTCCATACGTAAAATGCACGGCAACATTTAATGAATACCTGAAGTACTTGGTTTGGAAATTTTATGCATTTAATGGATCCGCCCCTGCAATGTTCCTCGACAAATTTATATCCGAGTCTAGCCACTCGAGTTATTCCGCAGAAATCCTTTGAATGATCTACAGCTCTTTTCCCATCTTTGCGAAACTCGGGTAACAAAAGAGTGAATTCGTTTCTGAATTTTCAATTTACTGTCAGTTTCAACAATCGTCAGGCACTGTGATCTGGCCAATCATTAAAAAAAAGATGTAATTATCAATAACGGTTGAGAAAGCTAACTCGTGCAATATGTTATTTCATAGAATGTCATTGCACTTACTTCATTATATGCTCCTAATGATGTTGACAACGGACACTATCCTTTGCAGTCCATTTCTATCACAATTTTTAGAAATATTCCCTCACAGACGGCATTTCAAATGAAACTTTATAAAATCAAGTAACACTGTCAGCGAGCACAGACAAACTGTTACTCTCGAGCGGATGGCCCTTTGAATGTATGTGTTTATAGTCCGTCCACTAGATGGAATTCCGAAAGTCAAACGACAAATTAATACATTTTGGTCAGTAAGTCGCAAAGCAGCAGCTAAAAGAAGGTGATTGTTACAAAATAACACAATGGAAATAATCTTCTTTCCATCCAGGCATAGCATAACGCAATGGTAGAGAGTGGTTTTTTTTACATCAATTAATAAATTTTTTGACAAATTTTCGCAACGATATTACATTTGTCTCTATCCTGAGGGCTCAAAGAGCCATGTTATGAAACCAATGGCAAAAAATCAATAACTATGAAATGAGGTTGCCAGAAAACCTAATGAGACTTATTAAAAGTGATATATATTCATTTTAATATGCTATCAAAGATTGGCTTCAGTACTTGAAACATTTCAGGCATTCGACTTCCGCTCGAACCCGGGACTGTCGCTGAGAAAGGTGGTGGTGCAGATGAAAAATAAGGCCTAATTTTGGTGTATTAAACTTTTAGCCTGCTTTTAAGAAAGTTTTTTTTACCATTTAAACTAGTTAGAAAAACGGACTTTTGAACGGAAAATCAGACTCCCCTGACCACTCACTGTGCGACGTTTCAACGGAAAACTCCGCCATCATCTTCAGGGTGTTGAGGAACGTCATCAACAACATGAAGACGATGTTGGAGTTTGTCGTTTAAACCTCGGTAGCAGCGTACCTGTTATGGTGGAAATCCAGAGAATAGTTCACCAACGTAAAAAATTATATTCCGTTTTTCATATTTGCTTGAAATTCAAAAAAACATTAATTTTGCAAAATATTCATTGCCATTAAATAAGAAAACTTGCCATCCTTATTTAATGGAAATTAATAAGGATCGATGATTCATTAACTTAAAATATTACCTTAAATAATGTTTGCAATTTAAATGCTTAATAACAAATTGTACAAGAAGGGTAGGTTTTTTATTTTAAAATTCCATCGCGATAATTAGTCTAATTTAACTTGAGAATTATTTTCAATCAGTTCCTTTGTGATATAAAATTTCGGTTCAGTGATAAGTAAAATTATTATTTATCAACTGATAGTAAATAACAGATAATTATTATGTAAAATTATTTAAAATGCAATTTGAATCTCATTTAATTAATTAATTTTTTCAAATTTGTTTATGTTTTATAAAATGATTACCGCTTCATAAAACAGCATGTAAAAAGGAATTGTTTGCAAACTACGGCATTAAATTATGAAAAACTTAAGCAATGTGGTGTGCAAATGTTTGCTATTCAAAGGTTTTATGCTGCTCTAAATGACCCTTCGGTGCTTATCATGCTTAAAGTGTATGTTGTATGTTAAAGTGTATGTAGTATGTCGTTGGTATGTTCCCTTATAATCCTTTGTTTCAAAACTATTCCTTCAACCTTCCTAATTCACGTTAATTCTTTGTAAAATATATTAAAACGCTAGAACTTAATAAATATAAAACTGCTAAAAGGTAAATAAATCAATGTGATTTATAATGATGAATGACACAATACTCCTGTCGTCAACGCTTATCTGTAAGCAGCAATTCTATCAGGTGTTTTAAACTTGAAAAGGATATTCATGATTTAGCATGTTTCCTTATTCCTCTCTTATAATTTCAGAAACCATATAATACATAATCTTATTCGTACTACACCATTCTTTACCATGGCATCATTTAAGTACACCTGTTACTAATTTCACTTCTAAATTCCGTATAAATTCATTTATTATTTTATCTAAGACATTGTTATTTAGCAAACAGAGGCATGAAGTTTGATAAACTACTGCTACCTTGTAGAATGTCAATTGTATCTTTTTCCTATTTTCATTTTTAGATATTCATTTTTGTAATAAAAATATTTTGAGAGCTGGAAATTACCTATTTACCATCCTTGTATTCTACATAAGACAAGAGGTAATGTAAACAACAAATGAAATATACATAATAATATGTGATATTCAATGGAAACCTTTGTATATATTTAAAAAAATATTGAAAATATCATTGTTATTACTTTTTCCTATATTTTAATTTTATTCCCGGTAATTATCTTAGTTACTATACTGAACTATTTGTAAATTCTCTCATTGTCTTATTAAATAACCTAACTGTTGGCAAAGTGGGGTTCATTATTTCATATCTTGGGCTACATTTACTATCCTCCGATCTCTTTTTCTATTGTTAATGAGGCTTTAATTATCGTGGCTGAGATTTTATAGACATGTCGGAATCTTTTATTGACATATCTTTGACATATATTGACTTTCCCGTGGTGGTTGTAAACCAAATCTATTAACGAACAAAATTAAAAATTCCACCTTCGGCTTCATTTCGATGAACAGAAATTTTCGGAATGCGTCACTGAATTTGCTAATTTGCCGTGCTGTCTTTGAAACCTTGTTTCATCATGTCTAAATACGTAGCGTGTTTATTCTAGAGAGTTAAATGAAATATATCACCGATTAGGATTTTTACTAATAATACTAATACTATGACTTGAGCCAACTTATAAAGTTCCACCACTAGAATGAAGTTTCAAATTTAAAATCTTTAAGGCCCCTATCGATTCTTTTCACCATGTCAGATTTACTTCCCATAAGGGAGAGACAATACTCACTTGAATTGAAAAGAGAGGATTTCTATTTTTGGAAAACGTTACACCATTCAAACTAAATTTTATGTTTCATAATTTAGAAAATATGCTTCCCATTAAAATAATACAGAATTAATTATTGTCTTTTAGAAAATATTGGTAATAATTCTTAAGTAATTTTGGTGGGAATATTGTAAGCTAAAAATTTTTTAAATCTTCTATTCGAGCAATGTTTGTGATTACTTAAAAAAGTATACACTATTCTTTGTCTAAATTGTTGATTTAATTTTATTTCTTACGTGAATTTTAGTCAGATGCAATTGGTTTAATATTTTGAAAATATATAATTCGACGTTACACGTTCAGCTTTTTTATCGAAATTTAAGGTTCTGAAACCCATTTTGTCCCATTTGTTGCCGACTGCGTCTGTTGGTGGAACTGTTTCCACGTTCCACCCATGCAGCCAGCATAGGGTGAATTTTTTAAAGTCCTATTTTACATTTCTCTCGCATTTTTTACCACGACGCCTGTTGTCATTGGGGCCGATGTTCCATGCAGATTTCAACGAAACCATGTGGATATCTTTGTGGTGATTTTGCATATGTTTCCCGTCTGCTAGATCGATTCCCCTGTCATCTGTTTCTGTGTCGTTTCTGCGAAACTTGCAGCTTATACGGTAACTTTTCTCCAACACTACCGCAACTTACGTCAACTTTTCCGTCGTTGTTTTCAAATCTGTTTACACATTTTATTTATATTATTAGTCAAATACAGTTAATTTATCTAATATTTCTGCAATTTTCCGTAATTTCCTATTAAATTGCCATTAATCATCCATTTTTCTGGTACCCTTCGTCATTAGTGTGTGTATATGTATCTCCACACATGTGCGTTATAAAAGGATATCACCAATAATTTACCAAGAATAAATATGACAGTAAGTTAGGTTCTTTCGCAGTTTTTCTACTGGAAAAATACTAGCTAGAAACAGTGTGAAAACCATGCTTCACACTGTATCCTCACACATCCCCCGCCTCACTCTCATGAGCGTGATTGACGCGAATTTTACGGACATATTTAATGCGCCAAGTTTTTTAGATTCCCACTATTTGTGGAGGGGAGTCTCTAAGACTATGCAAGCTAGTTCTATGACGCGTAGTATTTTGAAATGATCAACGCAATTCATTCAAGAAAACGCAAAATATTTCTCCATCTTGTTCAAATTATCGTCGTTAGGGTTCAGATATACCTATTCTCTCATTTTATGCGTTCATCAATTCAATTACTGACCACATTCCTCAAGCGTAGAGGTAATTTATCGTTCAAATTATTACAAAAAATAGATAGCCTACTTTCACACTTAAAGACTGGTTTGGCCACAGGATAAATGACTATGCGAGGTGCAAAATTGAACGTCAAAATTGCATGACTTAGTAACAGAGCGTTTTGATGCATATTTTTCAGGCATAAAGACAAAGCCGTTATAATTTCATAATTTCACTCATCACGACTCTAAAAGCAGGTCAGTGTATACTGATGGAATTCGATTCCATTTAACTATTCATGCATCGATAAAAGATTTCGCAATAGTTGGTTCTTAGTGTTTTCTGTGGAAAATGTTAAGCCACGCCTTTGTTGTGTGATTTCATTCCAGACCCGGTCGATGTAGAGATTTATAATTCTTCCGGACAAATCAAATAGCAGTCGAGCGGCGGACAGCCGTAAATAACGCTACAGGCTTTCTCTGCAAAGGATACTTGCAGAGATTTATCGCCAAAGTGGATAGAAAAAAAAGCCCAACTCATTAGTCAAAAACAACCAAACCGACAAGAGAATAAATCTTTATAAATGGTGATTAAAAGTTTCACATCAACTATGACTCTGAATAAATATATTGGAAAACAGGAATATTCGGTGGGAAGACACCACCTAACTTCATTTACGCCATGGATAATAGCGAGCGGTGGTACAATACTGGGAACGAATCATCCATTTATTTGTTTGTTTACACAGATATTTTTAAATTTGTCACGAATAGTTAGTTTTTTTGTCTTTTGTGACAAAATGTGACATTAATCGAGTAAATTCCTTTACTTGATCAATTTTAAACCAATCAATCCGCATCATGCGTTCATTGAGAGCAATAATCTATATTCATTCCCAGAAAGAAGAGTGCATTGCAGCACATTATGGCCATCTAATACGAGGATTGGTTGGAAGAATTCCTCAATCTTTCCCCTTTCAATATCAATTCCTTCATCTCTTGGTAAGTTTTCTTTCCGAAATTATGTCAACTACCCTATGCATCGGCTTTCCTCGCTGGTTCTTCTTTTGATTTTTTCTTCTGCTTTTTTCACGAATTCATAATGCCTCTAGATGTGTCAAATCCGTCTATTCGTAACTACTATTCTAACTACTAGTTGAAAAGTATTTTTGGAGCCTCCTCCAAACCTTCCTTCTATCCTCTCATTCCCATTCTTGTATGCTTTCCTTCCGGTCCGAAGAGGATAAGATAAGTGCTGACCAAAATTGAAACAACAAACACCACGGATCACATCTGGATCTTTTCTTTCTTATCGTATTCAATTCTGACTTATGATTTTCCATTTTCCGTACAATTCACAGTTTCCCACGCTCTATCGTTACATTCATCCATCTGGTCGCCAGTAGATTGTATATTAATTATTTATAAAAATTCGAAATGAAACTACCATGTCGGGTAGCATGACAGACTGCTGATGCAACCGTACGTTACAAATTGGAGGGATGTCGGGTCCAAATCCAGCTGAAGCTGGGCAAACTCATAAATAACCAAAATATGTGTTTTAGTGGCATCATAAAAATCAATGGGTAAACACCAGAACATCTCTACCATCAAATATCAACCCAACATTTGTATGGATGTACTCGGTTTTGTACGTCTTCATCGTCGAATTAGAAGAGCTCCTTTAGCATCTTATGTTTAAAAGTGTTTGGACCATATTTATCGATTGCATGTATAACTATGAGGGAATTTACACTAAAGTGAAAGATTAAAATTATTATTATAAGACAAAGATTGTTACAGCGATTCTTTCGGAAATCAGTTGGGAGTAGTTAGGGTAAAGAAGACGGAACACTAGGTTAAATTATTTAATAAACGTAGAACCTCTGAATTCTGTTGTGAAGTTTAGACAGTTATTCTTAGCCCAGCCTGTAGAGAGCGGTAAGACCACATTTAAAATGTAAAGGAGAGATACCAAAAGGTAATACTTTTGGATTCGGTTTTTTCAAGGACAATACGTAAAGGTAACCGCTCAAAACTAAATGGCCCTATTTGTAAGCATTCTTCTACTTCTACGTAATACCCTGCAAGCCTCCGCAAGGGCGTGTGGCGGGGGGTGAGCCACCACCAAACATTCACATGCACTCCAAAATGCTAAATTTAGGAGACATTTATTACAATCAGAATGAAGCAACTCGCATGCAAAACAAAATAGCAGAACATCATCCACATCATGCGGGTCAATGTTAGACAACTCGCTACAGACATGCATGAAAGCAACTACAAATTCTGTCACATATGCAAGGTACAAACAGGAGCTCTTCCCCTTCTAAATCATCAAAGTATTTTCACACGTGACAAACTTCCTTAGCTGTGGGACAATAAGGTTGTTTCGCAACCTTAATGGAACTTATAATGACAAACAATTAACTTGTTGTCCTCATCTCCCGCCACACACTGTGGCTTGGAGTGTATGCATTTAGATGTACAAGTGAAAATTAAACTTTAAAAATTTATTTTTATTTCATGTACAACTGGGCCCTACTTTTACGATTCCAGTACATGAAATAGATATCAGTAACGAAAGTAGGCAGTTTCACTAGTTGAAAACATTTTTAGAGACTCGTCTGAGTCTAAACCTTCTTCCTTCCCATCATTTAACACACTTCCTCCCGGTCCGAAGAACCTGATAGCTAAACCAGTATTGAAACTACACCGTGAAAAAAGTGTTCGCCATTTCTTTTTCGTGACGGTAGAAATTTAATTATTTCCGTGAATCAATTAACATTATTCCTAAATATTATTTTGTAATTTTGGTTAACGATTTTAACAACAATTTCATATCCTACGATAAATCGTTAAGCACCCAAAAATGACGACCTAAGATTTCTAGATGACGCGAAAATTGTAGTGAAAATGTCCGATTCATAAATGTCCGAAAAGAGAGTTTGGGGGTGTTCCCGAATCGGGCACTTGAATACGTGCTAAAACGTGAGGGGAGTTAATTATTCCGAAACTATATTTGCTAATCCTTGAAGCCGCAATCTCGGTGTCTCAATTGCGGCATCGCGATCTTTCGAATTCATTTGGAGGGTTATCTTCAGAGAGAAGAATTACCGCCTGAGATCCGCTCCCTCCATTTCTCCACCCACTTCACCGCCACCGCGGTCGGAAGAGTCCGAATCCAACTCGAGATAGCCGTGGTGATGCAAGAAAATGTGTGATTAAGAGATTGAGTGGAAATAACACGAAGTCGATGGGGAAGACGGATGAGTCCGCCCAGGGGGAGGGGAACGAATGGCAATGGCGAAGGGGTTCTCCGAGTCGAAAGAGTCGGGGGGGGGGGGGGGGGGGGGGGAAAAGGGGGGGTGGGGGGGGGGTGGTGGGGGGGGGGAGTGGGGGGCGGAGGGGCGGGGGGGGGGGGGGGGGGGAGGGGAGGGGGGAACGGAGAGGGGGGGGGGGGCGGGGGGAGCGGGGGGGGGGGGGGGGGGGGGGGGGGGGGGGGGGGGGGGGGGGGGTAAAAGGTGTGTATGCGAGTGTGTGTTGGTGTGGAGATATGTGCGTGCATTGGTCAGGGAGGGAGAAGAGGCGGATATGGATGGATGGATGGAAAAGAAATGGCGAAGGAAACGGAGGGGAAAGAGAGCGAGTGAGTAAGGGATAAAGATAGAAGGAAAGTGAGAGAGACGGTGGAAGAGAGTGAGATCGAGGGAGAGAGAGTGAGATCGGGGGATATATAATGAGATCGAGCGAGAGAGAGTGAGATCGAGGGAGAGAGAGTGAGATCGAGGGAGA
>WURS02068907.1:0-10480 GCA_011762765.2 Rhinocypha anisoptera | reverse complement strand
GTCCGGAGGGTCGTCACCCGGTCTCGAACCCGGGTCCCCCGGTCAGTAGCCAAGCACTCTACCTACTGGGCTACCACGACCTCATATCGAGTGTATATAGTTCCATTAATTCAACACGGATGGAAGTGAACCTGAGGTTAACTTTTTAAACAAGGATACCAGCTGTTGTACGAGAGATCCCTGTAGAAGAGTGGGAGGGAATATTTCTGTCTTTATACAGACACAAACTATTCCAGTTTAAGTAAAATTGCGCAAATATTTACTATAGTTTGGTGGAAAATTAAACTTTGTCCCCGATTTTCCATATACTTAGTGGTTTTCCAACCGCGGGGTTTTTCACGAACGTAACCCTGTTGGTTGTTGGTTGACGACCTGTACTTCTTTTTCCATTTCAGGGTCAATGCTTTCCACTTACCTACTACCCTCCACATCGCCCTTACTTTCCAATTTCCCAATCCTGACTATTTTGGTCCCCTACTGGGTCAATTCGTATGAGCAAAGTTTTCAAGCAAAACCACTATGACCGAGCCACCATCTATGAGGATACACTGAAGCAACTGGGACCAAAACTTTTGGGAAGAATGATCTTAACTCCTTGTTTACTTCGCAGTACTAACCTCTCCAATCGATGACAGAAAAAAAACACATTTGCCATCGCCAACGCACTACCAGAGGATGACATGCCGCTGGCGACCTATTGGCATCGGGAGTAACGTCTGTTGATGATTGGCGCAATTGAGTGTTCGTGATACGATTAGTATCGCATGAATGAAACCTCCTCCCCGATGATTGCATTACTGCCGTCCGGAAACTGTCCGGAGGAATTATAAATTAACCCAGGCTCCTCGATCCGATGCACAGCGTCCCTTCGACCCCGACTTTGACCAAAAAAAACAAATAAATGCCCGCACACACACACACAAGCCCAAGTCGGGAGCTTTGACCTTGCACCAATGCTCTCTTGAGAATGCACCGTTCGAAAAAAAAAAAAGGTTTTCACTAATTGGCACGAGGAAGGTCTCGGACGGCAATTGAGGGAAATCCTCCTTGGACGGCGATGGCTTTATGCAAGACGTCGAGTTTCATTTTAGAGCAGGAAATGTCCCCGCTTCGTAGTCTTTTGGGTGAGTGATGATGCCTTAAAGCGAGCGAGATGGGTACAAAGCACGCGAAGGTAAAGCGGCTCGACTCTTTTCAAAAGGTACTTGGAATTGTTTACGGGTGTAATGAGGGCAGCGGAAAGAGGAAGGAATAGGCAAATTGGTACACTGTCTTTTATCAGAATCGGAAGTAGCGTACGCTGGTATTGCGGGAATCAAAAGGCACGAATGAAATGCACAGGAATCAGTTTTACCTACGGACGGATGGAGTAATTCGTGCGGCGCAGCGTTTCCCTTGTTAAATGTGAGATGCCGAAAATAACACCGTCATCAATTGCTCAACCCGTAAGCATATACCAAAACACTTCGGTATCCGCATACGCATGCACTTTCCATGCAGCACATTCACTTTTCTCTTCAATCTCACCATTAAATTCTACACGCTCGGCCCTTAATATATGTCTCAGTACAATACCACTGATGCATCGTGAGTCTGTGGGCCACCACTTATGTAATTTGATTGTTAGGCCAGACAATCCGGCAAATTTATACCTGTTTTGGGTAGAAATTAGGTACAGGATCAGACCATAATAATCGGACTATTTCAGGTCTGGGAGGAAGAATTTCACAATGAGGTTTAAAATGTATATTCTCGCTTTTTATAACAATGAAAAAACGCAAGAAATTGCACTTTTTTTTACTTTTTCGCTTATAAAACCGAGGATGTTGTTTTGCAGTGAGATCACATTTGACACATTTTTTATAAAATTAAATTACCCCCCAAAATGAGCCCAACCCGGTTCTTATACTTTTATTTTTTATTTTTTGTTGTATTTGTATTTTAAGTAAAAAATAAATAAACAACTTTTTTAATTTTTGAAAATTCTTAATATTTTGTACAAAAAGATATTTATAGCTTAAATTTTACCACCAAAAGCAGGGTATAATTATAGCAAATATATTCTCCAAAGCAAAATTCTTTATCTCTAATAGTTTATGAATAATTGTCATTGTTTATCTTTTATAAAAAACATTTCTTTTAAAATTCATAACGGGATGGAAAATGGTGGAAAAATGTTCCAATAGGGGGGAATCGTTAGACGACTATTTATACTTTATTTTATATATCTCAGAATCCAGTTATGTATGTATAAATAAAAATATAAATTTCATGTTCTTTTTTTCTAATAAACAAATGTAATAACTTTTCATTTTTACTGTGTGTGTAATACAAAATTACATTCTGAAAACTGGCTTTAAAATGCGTATTTAAAAAACAAAACAATTGTTCTAAGCGCAACAGGAGCCGAGATAAAGTTTTTTAATACACCCGATTATCATGGTCCGATCCTGGAACCTAATTTCTTGCCGAAAAAAGGCAGATTGACTGGACTGTGTAATGACGACACTTAAACATAATACATATTTGAGTACATTTCAGGCTGAAACTTATACTTAATCCGACAAAAATCACATAATTTAGATATAGAAAAGATTTGATGGGTTTATTAGAATCGACATCGATGCATTAAATTTTATATTTTGGGTTATTTTTTCGTAACCTTGATCGTAAGCACGCTTTTCTTCCATCCCTCCTCACGGTTATGTGAATGCGTAAAGTTGTGGTACTCGCCTTAAATTCTTCACTTTCTTTGTTTTAGTTTTCACGGGCCCGGTTTCCTTTCCTTTCTACATTCAGACGGAAGATAAAAAAAGTCGTACAGTGTTGGCGAATCGCGGAGAAGTTTCGTTGCGAGGTTCGTGAAAAATCATTACAAATTTTGTAGGAGAGGTTGATAGTATCACTGTTACAGATATTGGACGCTGGGAACGCCTCTGTACACGAAAAGAAATCAAGAGAGACAACCTCACATCCGATATGGGAGTCAGGTTGTGTGCTTGATGTGATCGTCTTGCTTCAATCAAAAGAACTACGGCGCTTTCTCGACAGGTCAGATCACGGGAAAAAAGAGATATAAAGATTTCAGAGCAAATAAATGATCCTTCTCTGGCGGCATCAGTTAAGGATCACGACCAAAACTAAGGTTAAACACCCAAAAAGACGCCTAGTACAGTTCACCGTATCGTTATATTACATAAAAGCAAGCAAGGGTGGAAAAGAATGGAGGGTTGCAGTCAATCAATGCTCGGATTGAAGGACTAACGATTTATAATACTGTTCCGTGCCCAAGAGGAGTCTTGCAATACGAGGGCTGTTTAGTGACGAATGTTCATGAAATTTTTACTCGCGTTATTTACTGCGCAAAAAATTAATATCAACTCCTCATTGAAGTGTCATCGTATATCGTTTCGGAGACGATATAGGATATCTGACCGATGTATTAATGAGTCTTATGACTAAGTATCTGACCGATCAACTGTCAACTCTTTGAAATATTAATTAATCATTGCGTCTTTTGCCACTTTTGCATGGAGCATTATGACCGGGTAGTCGTTTGACCGACGTGAAGGTTAGTGCTCTGGGAAATTTGAATATCCGTGGGCGCCTCGGTCGATATTAGAGGGAATGCCATCCCTCCGTAACTCACGGCTACGAGCGTTAACATTTGGGCGGGAGACGGTCATGGAAACATTGAACCCGTGGGAATATTCCTTTGTTTCCACCGAGGGTGTCGTGAATACATTAACTACGGATCTTCATCTGGAAGACTAAGGAATGACAACGCTCTGCCTCTGAAACTCTTTTAAGCCTAAACTCGAAAGCTCGAGTGTTGGAAAGAGGTTATTGCTGCGAGGCCATTCAGTAAATTGTAAGCAAAATGGAATTTCAGAACAAGTTGAAATGTCGGCAATTGACGAACGAATTCGCCCACATTTATTGACACTACGAATTGAAATTGAAGATAGTTACTGTACCAAATGTAGGAGTTTAATTTTTCCGAGCTTTTGAGTATCGTTAGACCTTCTTTTCCAGAACAAAAGGGTTTTAGTTAGGGTTAGGTTTAACCAATATGGAGTACTCAAAATTGTATATTTAAAGTTTTAAGTCGTTGTATTGATCAGAATAAACATAATTTTTCATCTCCCCGACTGATAAAGTAGCCTTTTTGGACAGCTTTCTTATTGTTGTAAAAGGCTATCCTAAACCTTTCCTTCGGGAATAGATTACTTATCATTTCGGAGATGTGACCGCAGTACGGGAGTTTGGACCAACGCCATACCCTTTCGTCAGTTCTCCCCGCCTGATAAAGTAGCGACTGTTCTTTTACAAACCGCTTTCTCATCATGATAAAGTAGTGACTGTGCCGAATGAGAAAGCAGTCCACAATTTTTCATCTATTTAAAACTTCAAGAATACCTTAACTATCAGGACATAACCCCTTTCAACAAAAGTAGCTTGACCTCCGTGGAAGATGAAGATCCCTTTCTCCGAATTTCGGATTTTTCGACGTTTTTATTAGCGCACCCGACAAATTACATCACGTCTGTAGGAGGAGAGAAAGAGAGAGAGAGAGCTTTACCAAGTGTGACGTAGGAGGAGGTGTGGTTTATAAAAGGCTAAGGGAAATATATTCGTCGTCCATACTTCGAGGGAAAATTGTACACACGGTAAATTGCTGCATTTTTTCATTCCGCGTCAGATGAATGCAGGACGTGTTTTTTTGACAAGATTATTTTTTACGCTACATTCGGGAAATATTTTGACACACTATTTTAAACATTATCTTATGATTAATTTTGATTCATTAAATAATACCGCTCATTCTTTCGTTTTTCCATTTCTGATTGTAGTAGTCGAAGGAAATTCTTACGGGCGGAATAGATGTACCAAGAACCCGGATGGTATTCATGAAGCAAAGAATAATAAATGAATGCCGGCCGGGTTAACCTGGGGGTAGCGCGCTTGCCGACTAACCCAAAGGTCGCGGGTTCGAGTTCTGCCTAGAGCATGGGTGTTGTGTTTATCCAATAGGGTTTTTTTATGATTTGAAGAGATACGAAATGACCATAGCCGTCGAAGTAACCTAAAACCAAAAATACTACTATAGTAATACATGTGAAAGTGAAGAAAATTTGGTTACCCGTATAGGTCAGGTTTTACTCAATTTGAGAAAAAATTTACCGTAACTGACCCCACTGGACCTGTCTAAAAACGCACGTACGTACTTTTCTCACCAGCGCGTACCTCTAATCCTCGAGTTCATTATCACCCTAATTACACCTGTCGCATTTCTTCCTCATAAATCAACCCTTCAACCAAATTAATGTCACTTCAAAGATAGAAACGTGCGTTGCTGTGAAGCGTGAGATAGTCCCGGTCAGTCCCATTTCCTTTTCCGAAAAAAAAACCCTGGTCCGTTCGCTCACTACTCTTCCCTGCTCCATTCCAGTTCATTTGGACTGAAATACCAAGGTTTTTTTATCTCGTGGAAGATCCCGGGCGAAGTGCAGAAACAAGGTCGGAGAAAGGCGAAGTTACATAGGATGGGCGGACCTTTCGACTGCCCGAAAGGAGACAGGGGCATTCAAATCACAGAAAGATAAAGAGGAAATGGAAACGATAGAGAGGCTGGTTCTTTGTGTGCGGAAACTTCCTAGCTTGTGTATCCATAGCAAACGACGGATCATTGGTTGGAGGAAGTGTGAGCTTGGATGGGTGCGGAAAAGTGCTCTTAGGACAGGAAAAAAATTGTGACACCCTCAATAGCCACAGTAACCCCCACCCCCGATGCACATAACTATAACTGGCCCACTCCGCTGTAATGTCTTCACAACCGCTGTAATAAGTAATAGGAACGAATCAATTCATCAAACCCTGCTTACACGTTGCAAGTACTTGTGCGAGTCGATGCCTGAACAGACGCGCATTCAAAAATTCGTCGTGTAAACAAGACAACCTGTGCGAGCGCTTTCACACTTTCACGGAAAATAGCCCCATTTTGTGTAAGCGTTATCGTAATTTTTAGGTTTCATATCGATTGATTTTCGCAAGTAATTGTATTCCGTAAACAGGCCGTGAGAAACGTAAGGGACTGTTTACGCGGTAGGAATATTCACATAATTAAAATTATGCTTCTCTTATACAACACCCAAATTCCGCCTTGTCAGTTACTGTATCATATCTATTGACCTTAATTCACCACGGAATATGAATTTTTCATAGCATTATGAACTGAAACGGTAAGAAATGGAAAGCATTACTCACCATCCGGGTACGTTACCAGCCTCAATAGGATCAAGAGTCCGAGACGGATGATATTACAGTTAAAACACCTGCCCAATCAAATCATTTTTTTCCGCTTTAATTCCCATACTTTTATATATTAACATTAATGTATACGCGTGGCTGTTTACAATGTGATTTCCTTGGGGTCCGGAATATTTCTCCCTAATGGAACATTGAATCGCATTACACCTCCTCAATTTCTCTTAGACAAAATGAAAATATAAACACATATATATTGTTTTCATCTAAGGGGAGATACGAGTAAGTCACAAGACATAATAATTAGTAATTACAAACAACCGCGCCTGAAAAATCGCTTCAGAACGGAAACAACAACATTCAATTCCCTGGACATTTAAGTCCTAAAGCCCTCTCTGTTTTCTTGATATCTTTTATTCCATTAGTTCAACTAATTTCACACGACAAAATTAGAAATAGCTCTAAAATCGGATTAACTTCCGTGGTATAACGACCATTAAACTGAAAAAAGTACCCTTAAAGATACAGTAATTATACCGTACTTACTTCGTAATTATACTACAAGGTAATAATAGATCACATGGATAAACTCATAGGATGAATTACCGATTGCCACATTAATAACACATTCAAACGAGTGATTGCGTGTGTGACCACGCTTATCTTACTATATATGTAATAAGCTTGAAAGGTTGAAGTCTGAAGATAACACTCCTGCAACCACGACTTTATGCTTTGCCTTCGCTCTATCGTAGGTAGTAGAAAAACACAGCTCATCCACAATAATATTTGTTTAAGGTAGGACTTCCGCCAAGTAAAGCCCGGTTGTTTAAGGAAGGAGTGCCACCGGGTTGCGAATTTGAAGGATGTCGCCTTCGAATTCCCGACCCTAAAAGAATAGTGATTTCTCAAATAGAGCTGATAAAACGCAATGGATATTTTAGTATTTTTTCGTTGATAAATTACATGATTTATAAACATTTTTGATCAATGTAAATCTGAGACCGGTGTCACATTGGTAAGCTAAGATTACTCACGGTGATTAGCGCCTAGACTGAGATGATTCATGCACTACTTATCCTTTGCATCGATAGTATGGGACCTACACTATAAAGTGCATTTTGAAATATGGACAAAATACAGCAGAAAGCGTCGTGACATTTACTGGGGATACACAGACGGACAGCGTTACAGACATGTTGAAATCACTATGCTGGGAGACTTAGCGAATCAGGAGAAAAAGGATCAGACTCTGCGGAATGTTCCATATATCAAGGGTGAAAGTGCCTGGGGTGATCTAAAGGGGGGCATTGAAAAGCAAATTTCATGGAGAAAAATGATCTCAAACACAAGGCTAAATGATACAAAATATAGTTTTAACTTAGATTTTATTCCACATAAAAATGTAAACACCACCGGTTTCGACGATAATCGTCAACATCTGGTCACCAAGAGATTAAATGCCTGTCAAAAAGGACCAACGTTTAAACAAAATTTCATATCTCAATAAAAAAAACAGCTGAATGAACCGGTCTGCCTACAAAAATATTCGCGCCCTTCCCTAACAATGTAAATATTTTTAAGAAAAATTAAGAACATCACTAATATGTTGACTGTACGTTTAATACGATGTAATATTGATTTATAGTTAATCCTTCTGATTGATGACCTAATGTTTTAATTATTTTAAGCTAGAAGTAAGCAAGTAGGAAAGTTATTTGGATGAATTTTATTTCTGTGTTTGCAATTTTTTAAATGTTTCATTATTTTTTGTGGAACAGAAGATTTATGTTAATAGGTTACCACCAGGCCAACCTTTAACTTAATAACAATATATATTCTACATCAACCGTCAACTATAAAAGAGATCGTTTACCACCCACAAAAAGGATCACCATATGCACATGCAACGTCGATAACCTCCTTTTTTGAAATATGTATATGGTGATAATTATAAAATGCAATAGTGGTAACCAGGGATGCAGCCTCTCAGGTTAATTTTAATTAATTTACGGACAACTTATATAATAAAAAGTGTTGCAAGTGAGTAAATGACATATTGGTAATAACACCGAGTTCGCTACATTGCTCATACCTTCTTCATGCATACATAAATAGAAGTCGCAGTTGAAAAATTGTTGAAAGAAGACGAAAGGAGAACTGAAGAACCTTTGAACTAAATGAAGATCCTGGCGAAGATGAAGTGATGCGTGCTGTACAAAAGGGAGGAAGAATTTGAAAAGATTCTCAATATTTATCTTCCTTTAATGTTCTGATGTCTTTTATCTTCTTTTTTACCTCATGGGTTTGAAGCTCTTCTCTGATCCTACTTTACGTACTTCATATTTCCGGCATAAGAGAGTTATAAATAATTGTGGACCTATTCATAGTGTTTTTAAAAATTAAGGTCGTTTGCAATGTATGGTTATGGTGCCTGATTAAAGAGAATGAGCGTAGATGTGCAGTTATTGATGTACGAACTCGGCTACGGGTGGAGAAAAAAACTGGACAGAGAGGAGGGCAAAGGTGTTACATATGGATGGGAAATAGGGAAATGTGTCGGGCTACATAAGTCGGGTCAACTAAGGGAATTGCTACGGTGAAGAAGGAAGCTAGTTAGAATACGAAAGGGTATGAGTGGAGAACAGACGTTTTGGATAGCATGTATAGGTAATGGAAAGCATGGGAAGAAAAGAAAATACTGTAGAAAAAAGTTGTTTATGCCTCGAAGATGCACTTTCGAAGACAACCCGTGATGTGTAATAGCATTCGTGGACCTCTGAAAATCTAAATTTAAATCTCCGGAAACCCTGTTATAATACTCTAATCGCGAAAAATAACATTTCTAAGCGAATCTTTGTAGGCGCTGAAGACGCTTCTTATTTATAACTGCAATCCTCTAGTCGCTCCAGCTGGCTCGAGTCTTAAAGGGTGACGAAGGTAAGCGTTTTCTTACATTGTAACTCTCCTTATCAGCCTGCTGTGTGCATTTTTAATACTTTTCTTGGTATCACGCAGGGAATCCCTTCTTACTACTTTCGCTTGTACTATTGATATTATCGAGTGTTATTGTCATTACATCCTGTCCAGTTAGAGGAAAAAAAGTGACATGGATTCCAATCACAGACAGTGAATGGACAATACTCATCGTTAGCACCTTTCAGAATGAGTAAAAATACTCTTAAGTGTCACACTCACTTCCCCGGTGGGACTGATTTCCCCCCTCTTCCGCTCGGGGAGCGGCTCTTCAACAGAAGCCAACTTTGGCTGAACATAGTATTTGCTCCGAAGGATTGCTTCGCCAACTTTTGGACTCCGTCGCCAAGAAAGTGACCCTCAATACCTCTGTGGCCTGCCATTCATTTTCCTCCGCGAGGTTGCTCAGAGAGATGGAGCAATCTGGGTGATTAGATGCGAGGCTCATTGGAAAAAATCTCAAAAGCGTTGGGCAATCAGATGTATACGCTCGTTAGCGGGAGAGGAGAACCTGATTAGTTTCCCCCCCCCCCCCATTCCAGGCGGTGATTTAAAAAAAAATAAGTGCCGTAGAAATAACTTGGGATTATGGACGCTCTCGAAAGACTGAAGCACTGCCACATGACGTTGTCACAAGTTTTCGGTTCTTCTTCATTCATTCATTGGGGCGACAGGAAGGAGGGAAAAGATTGATGAATCGGGCTAATTGATGTATAATTTCAGAAAAATGACAGGGACTGGATAAGGTAATTTTCCCGTAGTTTTTTTCAGCAGCATCCCGAGTTGACCATTGAATAATCCACGATGATGAAAACGGGCAGCGATGGAGAGATGCTTTAACGCACGGGCCACCCCGGGATGGCACAACGGAATTTTTCTACTGAAACTTTTATATTAACCGAGTGAAAGAAATGATTGAACTCATATTTATTAATAAAAACAACAAAAAAACAGTCGCACCCAAAACAGTACGCAGATCGGGAGATCCACCACGCTCTTCCCTTCCAGTGAAGACACGAAAAAATTTTCGGACCAAATGATACCCCTCCACACTATCCAACAGAATGAAAACGCACGAATCACGGACAAGGGGAGCCCTCAACACGCACACGTAGGAGGGGGAGGGGGGGAAGACCACGGAGGTCATAACTCGAGGAAGAAGACGACGCTTTGGTATCGAGCACGAACACGCTTACGTAATCCGGGCACGCGAACCTAGGGAATATATATATATTAC
>WURS02068896.1:0-10480 GCA_011762765.2 Rhinocypha anisoptera | reverse complement strand
AGAGAGCTAGCACCAGATAGGAAAGGATGGAGGGCTGCAGTCAACCAATCTTCGGATTGAAGTACTGATGATGATGACGTGAATATTAACCTTGAAACACTGTATTCTCAATGTGGAAATTTGGAAATAAAACCGGTTGCACATTTTATCTTTAATTGATTGGGAAAAAACTAACCCGTTTCAGAATTATCATTTAAAATAGATACAGCAAAAATATCGAATACACAACGATGATTAAATTTAAATGGTTGAATCTTTTATCACTCTCAACAGACTACGACCCCAAATTGGAGGAAGGTCTTCTCCGTTCCAATGACCCTATCCTGGAGGGAGAAATGATGATTACACCTGGTAGGGTCACCCATACGACGTAGGTGATAAACAAATGTTTGTCTACGCATTGTCTGTTCATAAGTGATGCTGCCTCAATGGTGCCTGATACTTGAAGTACAGCTGATTAAGCGATCGTGTCACGTTTGTAACGCTAATGAGGTAACGAAGGGAAACAGCTTCGGTCATCTTTCCTAAGACAATAACGGTGATCTCAATAAGACGTTAAATACGGACTACTGCATGGTTCAGTCCAGTTGGGGTGGGAGTCGTTCCCTGGAGCAGTAGAGACAATGTTTGTGAAGTCGTCATCTCCCGAAATCCTCGCGAAAGAATTTATTGGAAATGGATACGATGAAGAGGACCGCAATGATTAGAATGTGGATTTGGATCGTATGAATGATGTTGACGAAAGGAAATATAGAGGGCATCAAACTTCAGATACGGAAAGGAAAATGAGGCAATGGTTGAGTGTGATAGGATGCTGGAAATTGCTGGAGCGATTACTATGGGATAACATGCAGAGGAGGCGAGGAGGGTCAGCGTGAGATAGACACAGTTCCAAAAAAGATATTAGGAGGGAGGGTCCTTTACATTGAACAGCTTAGAAGTAAAAACTGATCCAACTTAGTCGTAATTGACCAGAATTGACTATGACGACATCTATCGCAGAACAGCTGCGCTAAAGATGAATAAAGAATATTAATATTATTACGGGTGTTCCCCAGGGGGAAGTAGCTTGAGGAAGTGATTGACAACACACGCGGCAGAAAGATAATGTAGTGTGATGGGGGACTGGAATTCGGTCGTGGGGGTAGGAAGAGAAGGAAAGGAAATATGTTAAAATATTTTAGGGATAAGAAGTGACCTCGGGGAGAAATTAGTGGAGTTTTGTAAAAGGAGTTGCATAGTGACGAAGAAGTGGTCCAAACACCACAAGAGACGCAGGTACATACAGTTGGAAGATGCTGGGATATCAATTAGGAAGATACCAATTAAATTACAATATGGCCTTGGATAGAAATAGGAAGAACGCTAAAAATTGCGACAATTGCCCGGCAGTTGATGAGGACTAAACACAATTTGGTATTGATGAAGCCCTATGTAAAATCCAAGAGTACCTATGGAAAGCGTAGTACCTACTTTACAGCAGAGAAACTTAAGAGACAGATCAAGAATCAATATCATAAATCAGTAGATAGTCTTCTACGTATATGAGGACGACCAAGGTACAGCAAGGAATAAATTTTGGATAACTCGTAAAGAAGGGATGAGGTGAGCTGATGAAATTAGGTAGAATAAACAAGAAAAGAGAATTGAAAGGCAATAGGTCACGAATGAGATTATTAGTAAGATGGCAGAGCGTGGGCAACGAAAGACAACAGGAGGGAATATAGGGAGGTGAATAATAAACTATGACAAGGCATGTGGTGGAAAGAACTTGCAAGTGCGTGGAAAGGATACGGACACAATGGAATTTGGGATCACCCTTCCAATAGTGACAGGAAATAAAAAATGCAATAGAATTTGTACCATCAAAAATAAGCCAGGAAAGGCATTAAAAGAACACCAGCTAACTGGGTTTTCAATTAGTCCTGATTATTTATTAATGCTTCAGTTCTATGAGCTCTTAACTAATCCCAAACTTAATATTTCACCGTACTCATGTATGCTGTTACACTATTTTATTAAAGTTTCGACCATCAAGATTTTTGGATGTAAGTGGATAAATATACCTTATGGTTTTTTTCTTTGAGTTCCCCTCTTAAATATAAACGGTGGAACTGCTGTACCGCTGACACAACATGTCAGAACTACTGAGTGGTAGTTTTTGTGCAATTTTGTTTAGTCCCTCAAGGCTCACAGTTACTTTGGATAGCACATGAAATGCTAGTAGCATTCCATTCATGTCCTATATTTATTATCTATATTATTTTCTATATTTAGCCCACTTCCAAAGGAGTTTCATTTATTGAATTTATAATAAATCTATGAAATTCTGTTTTTTCCTTCATAAGCAGCTGCCAGTTTCTGTGAAATTGATGTTTTGGTTCTCGTTTATAAACAAACCCTTTCGTGAAAAAGTATCACCAATATTCGTTCCCTACAAAGTTTTAAATTACCTGCTTATCTTCTGGCTAATATTACGATCATTTTGGCTTAAAACGTTCTCTCCCAAAAGCCATCTTGAACGCAATCATTTTTTTTTCTTTCCTCAAGTTTAAGCCAATATACTGCAGGCATCTGAATATTTTTTTCTTTTTTTAATTGTTTCCAGTTTATAGGAAGGAGTTATATTTTCAGTAGACCGTGGATTGCTGCTGTTTTATTCAAATGCTCCTTAGCAACAGCTCCTCCTTTTAGTTTGTAATTCATAATGTAACTTTCTTCGATGAAGGTTAGTTAACAGCAGTGAAGTATCACCTGCGCAATTTTTCCATGATCATTATTAATGGGGGAATCGAATAAAAGGACTTGATCCACTAGAATACTGGGAAGTATCGATAGTACCTTAATATAACTTGAACGCCCTTACACATATGACATTAACGCCATTTTTAAGTGAGTGATAATATTTTAGAGACTGCTTAGATAGTAGTGGACCTAACCTATAGTAACTGGCGTATAAATTATCCTTCGGTAATTAGCGCCGGAGATAACGATATAATGTGGAATAGGTTACCTCCACAGGTAAGATCCGGAGATGATTTTTTGAGCCGTTATCTTGGAAAGAATACTACTCCCAAGTCTAATAATGTGATAAAAAATAAATCGAACATTGACTTGGAACTTCAATTATCGTTTGAACAAGAATCTCTTGGGCAACTCAATAACGTTGTGAGAGCGTCAGCGACTTTTGTAATGTGATCGGACTGTGTATTGGGGCCGGAAGTTGGTACAGATGCGAGAGAAGAAGAAAAGGAGGGGTACGGAGGGACATCTGTGGATGAGGGGTAGTTCGGAGGAATGGGGGATGGCGGCTGGCGAGTCGAACGGTCATCCGGAGTGCTTTTGGTCGGAAAAACGGTTGCGGGACGGAGGGTGTGCTTTCTAGCAGGGTGGTCCTCCTAGAACTGGTCCATCATCAGAGTTTATCGCGTGATTCTTGCGGAATTTTCTCCACATCCTTCCAGACTCCTTCGGCCCCCATAAGTTGGGTAATACCACTTTTCGGACACCATTTCGTTAATCCTAAATGAATGGCCCAGTGTCCTCATCGAGTTAAAAGAAGGGCAGTTTTCTTCTGATATTTCGCAGCAGGCATCCCTCACGTCCTTTTTTTTCCTTCGGACGACAGGTCTGTCTCTTCAGGGAATTGCTTTCCAAGTCGGGGGATGTGCTCGAAAGGAATTTCCGCTCTCCGAGACCGGCCGAAGAGAGCAAAAACGTATATTTCATACATGGGGGACCTATAATTCCGGAAGTCCCCAAGAACAGAGGCGATGATCGGCGAAGGAAAGGAATTCATCCAAGAAAGAAAGCGGCAGGAGGTGCTGTCCCGTCGTCCATGCCAAAGGATGTTGGCGAAGGAGCGGACGGAGGGGCGCCGCAGGAAGGAGAGTGAGAGAATGCCAATGGTCACTCCCCCGCAAGGAGTTTGAATGGAGATATGCAATTTGCGTCGTGCTGTTCTACTCTGAAATACTCTACGTTTAATGGCATACTTCATTATGAACGCTCACTTTATATCAGTTATTTCTAACTCGTTTTGACCCAATATCGAAAAAATTACGCAAATACATTCATTTATAACAGTAATATTTAAAAATCTTAATGTCTTTTTGTTATATTAGTTTAGCAATCTAATATTTAGGTCCTAAGCTAATACTTAGTAAACTTAAAAGTGTCTTGCTGTAACGCTGGTCATATTTATGAAATCCCAAATGATGATGGTAGGTTAAAGGTATGTTTCATTGTAGCGTCCTGCGGCCGGGTGTCACTGCCATACTCATTCAATGCATTTCAAATTGTACCGGTTTCGCTGAGGCGGCTCGACGTCGCGTCTGCGGCCGCTTCCCGACTGATATTTCCGCTTCGGCATGGCTCAGGGATTTTGTTGAGATGAAAATGAGCTGTAGCGGAAAATTAAAACAGATTTTGGTTGATAGCCAGGCGCGGGATGCTCCAGTGAAACCACACCTTACAGATCACTAAGGCCAATTCATAGGAGGCTCAACTACTGCTAATAAAAAACGTTCAACCCATAAAGTTTATTAGTGTTCAGGGAGACTTCATTTCGGGGGAAGAATGAAAAGAGAGAGCCATCTCACACACAGAGAAAATTCAGGACAAACATTTACATCTCGTAGTGCATGGTTGCAATGTATGAATTACTAATGAAATGATACATATATACGCGTGATAAAACTATGTAAATGGGGAACATTTCTAATATGTCTAAAGTGTTTCATTTGGTAGTATAAAAGGATCATATGCATACTGCACACTTTCAGCATGGAATTAATAGAGTTGTTCAAGTCATGGCACATGGTGTACTCAGTGATGCATAGGTCTTGGACTTGTTTAACCTGGAAAGAGGCAAAACCAAAATGAATCTCGTTTGCGAAATAGATGGCCCTGCTAAAGGTTTAAGGGCTTCCCATCTTTCCCCTGAGGTTTCCACCATCTTAGAATTCTATCTTCAGTCACCTGATAATCTTTCCTTTTAAAAGAATATGTATTTCATTTACTCACTTTCTTTCCTAATTGTATTTTGCTTTAAATTAAATTTCATTGTATTAAACTGTAGCCACAACCTGCTCTAGGGAAACTGAATTATTTGTTACCATTGCTTCTTTGTTTATATTTACCCTTTAATGCCAACATGCCGATCTGCTGGCCTTTGGTGTACGTAAAAAAAGTCATAAGCCAATCTATCACCCAAGTTTTTAAAATAATTTATTTTCCGAATTGTATAGGAGAGAAAGCAACACAAATAGTTTTACTTATCCTGTATTTAAGAGAGTAAATAAAAAAATGTTCATGCACATTTTTTTGCATATGTCAGTAATCAAGGTTGGCTTTCCTGCATCCTCATCATCTTCTAAGTATAACTAAATCTGATGCAAATTTCAACACCTGCTTTTGATCACTAAATCCATTAGGCAACATAAAGCAGAATTTGACTAACTCTTACCCACCCACCTTTCTTACACCTGTATCATATTCTCCTACACTATATCAAAGACACTATCTTGCTTGTAAAGGCTACTACACATATCCTCTGCATGACTACCCATTGGCATATACTCTAAGATTGCTATTTAATCTAAAGAATCTGCTATTATTTCTACTACCAGTTTTCCATAACTCACTTGATTGCACTTCACAACCCTCCTAATTTCTTGTGCAAAACTATGACTATCATGTTGCCTCTCATTCCATAATACCTCATTTAGACGTAAAATATATGTATGCACATTTCCTCTCTCCATCTCATGCTTGGTATTTTCTAATTTTCCAGTCTTGACATCCCAAGTTCCTACTTTTAACAATTCACTTCCCCTCTGTCTGATTTACTGTTTTTATTGATCTTATTGTTCAATAATTTTGAGTGTTGATAATGGTTAAAGTCTTGATGGTTGAGTGACTCCATATTTGCCAAGATTAAATATTCATGTTTTGTACATCATCATCATGTTCTCAATAGTCTGTTTAATGTGACACCAATAGTTAAATTTTTACTTCTCTTGGGTCAGCTGCCATTGTAATTGCTTCAGATAAATAAATGCTGTGTGGGCTATCTGTTATGTGACTCCAACGGGTTGATCTATCTCCTATGAGTGACCTTACCAGCAACAATCATTATCACTCCATCCTGTGCAGCTTTATGAGACATGAAAACCTGCTGGATTTTCCACCTTGTTAGGGTAGGGGATAAGGCAACAGGGTTGTAATAATGGATTGGCCATGTTGGAAGTTGGGACGAGACTGCCGGCAATATGGCAACCTTGCCTGTTTATTATGTAAACAATTGACATGAAATTACAGCAATACACCACAAGGGCAGATAATATTCCAATACTTTCTACTTTGTTGGAAAAGATGGGTGGCAAAGATCACAAGCTCTTTATGATTCCACACTGTCTGTGATGGAGAAGAATGGGTAGAAGATAACTCAGCCCACATTTATTTCTTTCCAAAAAAGATTGCTGTGGCAGTATGCAATAACAATGGAATGAGAAGTTTAACACTAATAATGAAGCACTGAGAACTGTCTACAAAATACTGGAGAGCAGTGCATATGGAGCTAGGTGAAGATCATTTGGCTCTAGGAGAATGAAAGGCACACAAAATATAATTCTAGCAATGTGAACACAAATGGAAAGGAACCGGGAATATAATCAAAATTCATGAATGTTTTGTGGATTTCAGGTTGTTCAACCATTCACTTCAGAGTGGGCAAAGTTAATGAAAGTTTCTAGAATATGGGTGTGGACTAATTACATATATGTATAGGCAAATTATTATAAATTACATATTGTTCTGATGGCAAAATTAACTTGGTAATCGAGGAAAGAAGAATCATTATAAATTGGAGACATTTGGGCTATAGATAAGGTTGCAAAAATGGATGCTATTTTAATGAGAAATGTAGTTTTTGAAAATTTGCCATAACAACATTCATAATAACTCCAAAATCAGAAGATTAAATCAAGAGAGAAAAGTGCTAAGTATGTATATCATAATCTAACCTGATGGTCGGAAAGAGAATATAACATAGAAGATGAATTATAACATTATTAATTATGCTTATGTTAATTGAAATAAGTTGCTCAGTGAGACATGCACTTTTGGGAAAATTTGTCAAAGCTACTAATTTTGATGTTAGCACTCAAAGGGTTGTTGAATTTTAAAATAAATATAAAGAATCATGGGCAAATATTATCTACATGAGTACTAAACTTCTGAACACTAAAGTTTATGAGCTTACAGGCATAACTTGACTGTCTGGTTATTTCCATGATGCCCACACAATGAGTTGTGTATATCCGACCCATTCAATAATGAGTGCATTAACTTATATATACTTAATTTCAACAAAGAGAACACTTTACAGAAATGGACCTTCAACTCTGAGACATTTTGGGCAAAGGAGAGTTTGGCATATGTAAATAAATTCTATATCTACTCTCAATCTATAAAATGCTTTACAGTTTTTTTAATGGTAAAAAGGTTCTTTATTATTTTAAAATACATTACGTAAAACACAATTCTTCCATTACAATGTTTAAATGAGAAAAAAATGAGATCTTTGATTACAATTGAGGGACAATTTCCTTCAGCACCTTTGAGCCAAGTACCTTCTCATAACTTCTGTATCAACTGGAATAAGAAATTTAACTTCAATGCCAGTTGTTTTTGCAGTACTGTAATGTTTAGCATATTCAATCAAATCATATAAATTAATGCAGCAACACTATCCCCACTGTAAATTTACAAAATGATAAAAAAGGTTCTTCAATAGTTATTTAATTAAAATGCATTGCATGTGAAAAACATCAATCCTTCTGTCATTGAAATGTATGATTACAGTGGTGGTACATTTTCCTTCAGTGTCTTAGGGATGATGTTTCTTCGAAACTTCGATACCAGCTGGAATTAAAAATTTATTTTTACCAAAAGTCAGTAACAGCAATAAATAATAAAATATGAATAACAAATTAATTCTAAATAAAAGTAAAATCTTCAATGCCAGTAAAAGCAAGGTCATAATGAACTCATCCAGATAGCAATTATGTAGTATGTTAGAATGCTAATCTATTTAAATTCTTTATGAATAATTCGTGGCATGTAACAGTTGAAATAAGATGATAATTTACATTTAGAAAGGGATTATGGCAATTATTTCTGCAGCGGACCATTTATCATGGTAACTACTGGACAAGGAAATACAGTTTAATTACCTTATTAGTCTGGATACATATAAAATATATATTATATATCAAAGTAAAAAGTAAGGTAAGAATATTTACTGGAATCAAAATGAAGGCATGTATCATGGTAATTTACCATCACAGATTTGCTTGTGGCATACCTTTTGAAGTGGGCTGCTTTGTTTGGCTGGTGAATTCACAGTGGCTTCAGCCAGTGGACGACCTGTGTAGCCCAGATGCATTTTAGATGATATGGAATTTGATCTTCCATGAGTCTGCAAACTGGGTCTCTTTGGGGGGCTGCTCTTCTTCAAACTACAAATTAATTTTTGAAGTACCCATGTTAATGTTTTCTGATCAAGAATCTGAAGTACATATTTAGCATACAAATGGATTCATTTTATATATGACCAAAAACAATGTTAATATCACTAATAGTAAACTTAATAGTATATTATGGAAGTAGTATTACTTCCATAATATAATATTAAGGAATACTCAAGTTGCATAGATACAAAGGAAGATAATGGTATCAAGGACATGATTATTTAACATCAATGCCTTTCCAACAGATCAGTGGGAAATGAATCCTGAGTAATAGTGCCTATGTACTCTCCTAGGTGGTAGAATGGAAAGACAATGAGATGAAAATTGCAGGTGAGGATAAATTACATAAAACTGTAATTGTGTTAGTGTCAGCAATCGTATAAAATTTCAAAATGATGGAAACAGGGAAAGAAAACTATGCACTGTATCTCAGCATCAGAATTTAGGTCACAAATAAATGAACTAGCCATAAAAGTGAGAACATTGGCATTTTCAGTACCTAGGTCAGTAAATTATGCTCTGCAAAGAAAAAAGGTATAAAGCAATTTTGTTCTGGAATATTTGTATTTTGTGATCAGTAAGGTTGGTCGAGGAATGGGATACAAGATCCAATAGTAGTAATGAGGACATTAATACAGCAGAATGTGTATCTACAAGTATATTCTGAAAGCCATCTGATGGTGTGTGGTAGGGGGTGAGAACACCAAGTTTTGAGCATTAATTCTCCTAAAAAACACTTAGGTGTTAGAATTAATGTAATCTATTTTTTAGCAATTATTTTCATGTGTTCTCCACAGAAAGAAAGAATCCTTGAGTCAGCTAGTTTGGGTATCTCTCTTTCTTACTTTGTGAATGTGGTTGACTCACCCTATACATATTTGATTGAAATTCAGTATTGAATTATTTAGTTCATAAGTTTTTAATATATGTATTTAATATAGCATTAAGTTTTTTGCTCGAACAGCATTGTGGACGAATCTCTTTTCATATGCAAATGGTGTTTCACACAAGAGAATAATAGTATTGCCCTTTATTTATGAAAGCTATATGATTTTAAGAAAGCATTTGAAATAGCTGTAAAAATTACCGACAGTATTATATAATATAGGAGTGTGCTGGAGGACAAGTGTCTCAAATGTGTACATGACTCAGCCCACGAGAGTAAGAAGAGTGAAGGAAAAATCGTGGATGGGTAGTGTTAGGGATCCTCTGTCACCCTTGCTTTTTGTCCTGCATTTAGAGGAAACAGTGAAGGAAGCATGGGCTGGAGTTAATATGCATGTGGAGGTAATTAAATGGATTATATTTGGGGACAACTAAGCAATAGTTAGCTAAAATGGTCTGCAGGCTATGCGGACCTGGCCATTATATTACAGGAGTAACGCGAAACATTTTCAATTAAAGCAATTTATAAAAATTGAGGTGAAATGGCTTTCAAGAACTAGGAAAATATTGCCTAAGTTAAGGCTAAATAGGTTAAATCTAAATAAGCCTTAAGTTCTAATGGAGAAGATAAGATGGCAGAATTTACCAAAAACCTTACATATTTAGGAAAATGGACATAGTGACAGTGACATTAGAAGAATTATGTTAGGAAAAGAAGTATTTCTGATGAGAAGAGAATAGATGGTGGGGACCTATGTAAAAGAAAGGCTAGTCAAAACTCTCATTTGTAGATTTTTGTTGTATGGTTCTGAAATATGGCCCTTAAATAAAGGGAAGTTGAGTTTCAGTTGAACTCTTTTGAGATGGTGTAGAGAAGGAAGGTGAAGTCGGGAGAAAGGTTGACAAACTTTACGAGGGTGGTCTGAAAAGTTTCCGACCCAAAAAAGATACAAGACATTTTTTCTGAATTTTTTTTATTTTTCAATAGTCTCCTTGTAACTCTACACACTTCTCCCAGCAATGCTCCCATCTCTGTAACCTGTCCAAAAAGTACTCAGCGT
>WURS02068885.1:0-10480 GCA_011762765.2 Rhinocypha anisoptera | reverse complement strand
GGGGGGGGGGGGGGGGGGGGGGGGGGGGGGGGGGGGGGGGTGTTTCGCGGGTGGAGGATACGCATAAACATGCTCCGTTTCACCCATGACATTACATTTATCGCGGGGCAAAAAAAAAGAGTTCCCCCCCCCTCCCGGAGGGGATCTTTGTACAGGGAAGACGGACGTATTGCCAGCACGAATGTATTTCCGGTATCGGTAAAAGACGAAATAAGACCGTAAAAATATGCCAGTATGAAACGGACTGAGTACGAGGTTTTGCCCCCTCTAAGAGTAATAAAACCTGCGAAAAAACACGCGTCTCTCTCGCAATAGGATACGTGAAACCGTTGCGCACACCGAGGAGCCAAATTCTGCAGCAAATGTGATTGACGGAAAATTGCCACTGACTTCGTTCACGTTTTGCTGAGAAACTTTTTGAAAGTTAATTTCACAGTTTATCACACGTTAACCTGACGACATACTCCAAAAATACAACAGAGGCAGAAATAATATCCACGTTTTAAGGAAAATATTTTCGGATAGGCTTTTAAAAAATCAAAATAAAAATTATATTGTATATAGTTTATTTTTACGGAATTTCTCACCCCTTGTGAATTAGAAAATTGACGAATAGAATGGATTCAAATGCAGAAACGAATCTATTTTTGATGGATGTTCACTTCCTCACGGCAGATTCAGATTAGCTTGTGAGTACAGTGTCAGTGAAAGGTGAAAGGTAAAAGAGGATACTTAAGCAAGGGTATAACTTCTGTCATTTATATATAAACCACATTTGTAAATGTGAGCGGAAGAATAATAAATAATAATATATTAAAACCAACATAAGCGATGAATTTTGACTATACTGGAGTGATCTCCTAAGACATTACGAGTAGACATCAATTAAAATTTTACCACCGGTGTGAATTCAATTTTTTCGCAGTGGTTAACTTCTATCATTTCAGACGTCACTTTATGAAATTTACTCATCATTAAAGTAAGTTGTACAAATGTTTTCAATTCCATAGTTTTATTTTCACCTTATACCTCCCGGATTACAACTTCAAGATCTCAGGTGACCACCAAGGAGCCATCCTCCAGGGATCATGTGAAGATGACCCCTTGAAGTCGAAACACGGGTCGTATAAGGTGAAAATAAAACTGTGGAATTTAAAAAAAGTTCCATTAGTTCCTTTAATTACAGCTGTTAAGTTGATCTTGAAGCAGGAATAGCGTGGGGTACAGGGGAATGTCATTAATTTTATCTATCTCACGGGCATTCAGAGGTTCATCAAATGGAAGTAAAAATTAAATAATAATTTGCTAGAAATGATACCATAGAATGAAATAAAGATAAATTATCAAATTGTAGTTTTTGAATAGAGAAAACTATTCAAAAGTATAATTTTATCCTGAAACCCGCCGTTGGCTTAGCATCTAAAACTTTTTTTGTCAATCTGCTACCCTTAGGAGCCAAGAAAAAAACCAATTCATGCCATTCTGATATAAAATTATATCTAATAAATTAATTAAATAAACTTTCATCATTAAATAAACAAAAATGTCTTAGCCCTGTGTTTTTGCTTAAAATAATTAATTTATTAATGATGAAAAGAATGGGCAGGTAGATATAGTATAGACTTAATAACAAAACTTCATACAATAAATAACATGTGAGTAATAGAGGTAAGCGTGTTAAGTTGGTCATTTTTTGCGATATCATTAAATGCGAATAAAATTCTCATGAAATACACTTTTTTCAGCGAATCCAGCAGAATATTGCGGTACTATTACCCACTAATCGAGATATCGTGACATAGAAAGGGACTCGCTAGGTAATAAACACAGAGTAATTAAGAGATTATGGGAAATGGGTGTCCATAATTCAAATATTTGGACTTTAATGACTGGGAAATAGGATAAATCGCATGTCAAAAAGCTGCAACTAGTTATAACTTTCCCATACCGTCACGGTGTCACTGTCAACTTTAGCATTCGAGGTGGCTATTACGTTAAAGCATTATTCCGAAATGACTCAGAAAAACGAAGCTCCTTAAGGTACGGGCGAGTTATTTGATTTCCCTTCTCGGTACTCGGTATCTCGAAAAGTACTCAAGAATTTCTCAAGCACAATTTTGGAAACAGAAGTAGAATGGTATAAAAAAAACGCGGGTTTAATTTCTTTCAAACTAAGGGGGACCATTCTTTCACCTGGAAGATTCGAGATGAGGCAGTGGGAGACATAGTCAAGGATGCGGAAAATGAACATGCCGTAGATAGAGGATATTAAGATATGCAAGGAGAGTGGGAGTGCACTAAAAGAGAGTAAAGCTGTGCAAAGTTTTAGTTGATATACTTCTAATCTTCTAAATTATTCAGCGGTACTTGTTATGCGAACAACGTGCATAGCTCTTGAGAGTATAATTTGGAACGTTGGTTTCTTATTAAGTGCAGTACGCCACTCCATTGGAAGTTGAGTTGAAAATTAACGTAAGAGAATAGCTTTCCTTTTTATAAATTAAAACAATTATTTAAGGAAAAACATTTATCCAAAAACTAAAATTAAATATTTCAATTATTTTGACTGCTATATCTCCAAAGTGCAATACAGAGGTATTTGTAAGTATGGTCAATTAAATTGTAAATTCGTAGTGCTTATACATCGGAACAATAATAAATACTCTTCTTACTCAAGGTCCAATATATTGCCACAATATATATATATATAACCATACTAACAAGTGTAGTTTTCAAATCTAATTTCTCTCCTATTTATGCAAGATAGTCTCACTTTCCGTGGAAAGATTTAGAGTATCTAACTAACATTATCATCATAGAGTTCATAAAACTAGAAGATGAATTATTTCCTACAAATTTAAAATTCGCTGGCTGGTCTTAATTTCTCGCTACATGTCACAGTCCCTTTATGGAGCACATTTCACGCGTCCAATTTATTTTCCATTCAACATCTTCCTCTCAAATAAAAATTATTTTTTTTCTCCAGTAAAAGTGGACGAATTCCCGTCATGCATCATAGAGTTTCACATTCGACAATCTCTCTTTCTATTAATTCAAAACGAAATTTTGCTTTTGCAGATGAAAAAATAATATGAGAGTGATATAAATTTTCATTTGATTAATTAACGAATTATAAAAGAACTTGGAAGCCGAGAAATTTCTGGCGGAGAGCGTGTAACGGTGTAAATATATTTTCTTATCTTTCACAGCTGCCATGGAATCCTCTGTATGATTTTTGAACGCAGAACTTTTTCGATGCCACTGGCGTAAGCCATAGAGAAAGCAACTTCCTGGAATATAAACCAACGTCAACAATTTTACCTGGCGAATGTGCGTGCCTTTCAAACAAGCGCCCATTCACTCGACGTAGCAAAGATTCCCAGAGGCACATTTGTATTTTGGGCACAACTTGGCCCTCTCCAGTTCTATTAACAACGTTCACTGGACCACAAAGCAATTTCTGCTCTCCTCACCCAAGTCAGTTACATGCATGGGAAACATACGTAAAAAACTGTAAATTATTTCATCCGCAATGCAAAATGTTTCATACATATACGTTGCCTTCAAAGAAATGTAGTGGTGAAAGAGGATTTCGGATACAGTAAACAGAATTTTTCTGAGTAGTACGATCAATTAAAATGAAATAACGAAATATTCTTTTCTGTGTGAAAATTTATTCTTTTGAATGGAACTACGATAAGCATCAATTTCTATGCTTTGAACATTGTTAATTTTGTTACTGAATATATTTTTTACAGACCAGTTTAACAGAACATGACTCATCACCAGATCATCACGATTAGCGTCAAAACCGTTCGTTTACTGTAAAATGTATTTGTGGAAAAACACTAAGTATCATTGATTTCACCAAATTACAATCAAAATATTGAATTTTTTTCTGAACGTCATTTCAACCAGTCTAATTAAAACGATTTGGGCCACACATAAGAATATAAAGAAGTGTACGTATTGAAACCGAACTGAATTTTTTTAGAGCAAACAGTTATGATAAAACAAAAGATTGCGTGGCAGGAAACCAGACGAGGAAAACTCAGACGAGCAGCAAACACGAATACTCGCACAAATTTATACACACACATGAAACGAAACACTTAAAAGACATTGGAAGAAATATTTTGGGGGTTCTTTTCCCTTCGTCGGTCTGGGAGAACTAACTGCAATATATATCCTTCATCAGCCAGTTCTCCCAGACTGACGAAGGGGTAAATATTACCGAAATACTTCTTCCCAATGTGAGTCTTTGAGTCTTTTAAGTGTTATTTTTTATGTGTATGTGTGTATTCGTGTATGCGTATATATATATATATATATAATAATTTCGAAAATGTTCAAAATGTGAATAATATAAGTTCGAATACTAGAGGAACGTACAAAAACATAGGACGCAAAAAGAAAGAAACTCACAGTGGTGAAGAATTTTCGGTACCTTCGTCCGTTCAGGAGAAAATCTCTTCTGGACGGGCGTATCCTTCATATACCTAGGAAGCAGGATTACATGGCATGGAAGAAATTCTACGGACATCTAGATTAGATTACCTCCGGCTAAGAAGGCATTCATGGCGAAGAACATTCATGTGAAAAAATGTCTTATGGCGTATGATATTCTATGGCTCAGAGAAATCGACCATTGGAAAAGCAGACCAGAGAAGAATATAATCCTTCAAAACATGGTTCTGGAGGAGGATGCCGAAGATCAAGTAGACAAGAGTTAGGAACAAGAAAGTGTACAGAAGAGTGGAGGAAGGAAATTCAAGGTGGAATACGATTATAAAAAGAAGAATCACCTACCAATCTCACTACACTCAACAGTGTTACCAACTTCTTCACCAAAATAGTCAAACACCGAGTCCCGCATCTTCGTAATGCTTCCAAAGATGTCATCCTATCCTCACTTTCCATAGCTGATCTTCCTAGCAAAATTTTAAAAACGGATTTAAAATTCTTGTACAACACTATTGACTCCCTCAATGACTGCCCCGAACTTCTCTCCCTCATCAATTTCCGAGTACCTTCTCTACCTCCACCAGTACACACTCATTACTCCACATGCCCACCCCTAGACTATCAATAATCAAACGCTCACTTTTCTTTCGCCACTCCTCAATAGTAAACTCACTTCCTCCCGACATAAATCCGTTTTCCCTTTCTTCTGATAAATTTAACGCCTCTTAACTTGGCATTTTGTTATTGGTTATTTTTTATTGTTGTTACTCGATTGTATGTGTTTTTATTTATATGGTTTTTATGATCCACTTTAAAATGGTAATTACAGCTGTATGTGGATAATTTTCTTTTTCGTTTCTTTAAAAGTGAAGGAAGCCATGTACACAACTTTCTAGGCACCGTCTCCTCACCTACTCTCTTCCAAACAATACAGTTCTATTCTCGTTGACATTCATATTATATTCTTGCAAAAGAATTCGTCGAATTTCATTAATTTCACTTCCTGTCTTCCCTGCTACAGAGTTAGTACCAACCCAATCGAATTTACTAATGACTAATGATGAAGCGAGGCCATAAAGGTTTTACTTCTAAATAGTCACCGTTGTAGTTCCTCTCTTGGCGGGTCGTCTCCTGCGTAATATCTAATGGTCAGCTGCGTGTGAAATCCATGCTTTCGATTTTCCCTGAAGTCCCTCGTCAATGGTGTGAATGGAGCACCGCGGAGCGAGAAAAGGGGAAGGAAGGAAGGAGGGAAAGGGGAGAAAAAAGAATGACCGGAAATGGAACGTATGTGGATAAACAATTTAGGGACCTCAAGGAACGGGAATGAAGGGAATCAGTCATGTTGGCTGACACTTCGACCCATGGTGCAATGGTGTGGTGTCGGCCGGGTTTTTGTTTTACTTCCTTCCATCCCCTTTAACCCCCATCCCCCTCAATCCCCCATCCTCCCTCCCTGGCGAATGATGTGATGCCAAGCTAGAGGAGATCGCGCACGAGGGCTGAGGGCGCTTGAACGCATTTACCTATTATAAGGCTTTGCCAGAGTAAATTACTTTATATGTACAATTAATGAAGCATGTACGATGAGAATATGACATCCACATCCCGTAGTAAATAAGTAAATACAGCGGTACCTTGTTTTACGACAGTATCCATTCCAGGATAATCGCCGTTAACCAAATCCGTCGTTGTCCAAGGCGCCATTTCCCACAAATATTATATATTTACGATAAGTACAAAGTTAATAAATTAATTATTTCCGACCCCCCCGCAACCAAGCTTCATGTCTAATATGCAGATAAAATGCACTTAAACTATATAAGAATATGGTACATATCCTTTATTCATTGTATTTGATAGAAAAATGTATCATGAATAGTTTTAAATGTCAATCATCATCATCGTCATCATCAAATAAAGCATTACGAAGAACGAATCATTACGAAAACATTTTTTGCTTTGAGCAACTCGTCGTTAATAAAGCCTTCGTTGACAAAGACCGTTGTTAACCAAGGTCTCGCTGTAGATGCATGTACTGAGGAACGAGGTGAATGGTAAAGAAAAAGAGGAAAACATAATATGGAGAACTTCCGGGCAAAGAAGATAGATAGGGTGCATCTTGAGTCACAATTGGTTAGAAAGAGGAACGGAAATAATATTGAAGGGATGACCTCTAGCGGGACAAAGTATAAGCATTACGGAAAAATGAAGATAACAAACAAATACGTATCTATCATGGATTGAACGCTGCAAACAGAGGGCTACAGTAAACCAATTTTGAGGTTTGAAGCAGCGTTGAAGGTGGCATTTTTCTGTGTTCTGAGTAACTTAGTGCATAATATTTTGCGATAATTTTAACACAATACTTTTATCTTGAATAAATTTCATAAATATTCTTAATGAAAGCGACATTCAGCCAAAAGACAGTATCATTTCAATAGTACTGAAATAGGTTGAAATTTTGGCCAGATATTTGAAAAGTTTGTTCTATTTCCAATAAAAAGAAGGGACAGCTAGCTATCTTACTAATAAAATGTATTTCTCAGCATTACGGGTAAAAATGAAGTTTAGTCAAAAAACATCTTAATGGTATTTTTAAAAAACATAAGGTTTTTAAGTTGTATTAATTTCATAATGTTGGAATGATAGCAAGATAAACCATTATTGATTATACTGAGAGATCCAAGGCAGGCTTAAATAAGTTTGCGGCCAAAAACCTAAAAAATTCTTTCCTAAAAAGGTACCCTTGAATTTAAATGACAAAAAAAGTCCTCTAAAATATGGGCGAATCGGAGAGCTCATTCTTTTACAAGGATTTTACAAGATCTTTGAGGCTAAGAGAGATGAAAACCAATTATATAATTATTCCTTTCAAACCAACCATTGTGAATTATTAACTTTATAAGTCATGATTGATATGTTGCTATTGCCTTGCCTTCGAATTGATTTTTTTCCTTTAAAATCCTTGGTATTGTTTATTGCATCAAAATTCAAATCTGTTAGGACTTAAATGGAAATTTCAGCCACCTTCATTAATATAATACTAGTAACACGATGGTTAGGAAAATTTCAATCGAACAGACGGAAAAGAAGGTAAACCGATCTCATGAGCTACTGTAGATGGCCAAGACTGGCGCGCAGTACTATCATTGGGAGTGAAATATTGATCGAAAGTGGAGTGAAATAAGAGGTCTGTCCCAAAAATATCCGACTTTCCCTCATATTTCCCCGCTGGTGTTATTCTGCGTCATCGGGCTGGTGGCATCCTTCGAAATAGTCCCCATTTGATTGAAGAATACGCTCCCAACGGTCTTTGCACTTTTGAAAGCAGTCCTGGAACTCGTTTTTTTGGTATCGCCTTTAGAACGTTCGTCGTATTAGTTTCGACTGTTTCTTTGTCGTCGAATCGGTGTACTTTGAGCGGCATTTTTTACCTTGGGAAGAGCCACAAAAGTCGCAGAGAGCTACGTTAGGACTCTAAGGAGGCAGACGAAACTGTACGACTGTGTGCTTTGTCAAATATTGCTGCACGAGGTTCGATGCATGCGCTGGCGCGTTAACGTTATGAAGAAGCCAGTCACCGCTTGACCAAAGCTCATGCCGTTTCCCTCTAATTGCGTCACGCAAACTTTTCATAACTTCAGTATAATATCTTTTGTTGATCGTCTGACCTCTAAAAGCATATTCGTGGTGCCCAACACCATCATAATCAAAAACAAGTCCCACACGTTGGATATTACCAGGTGTTTTTGTCGTCGAAGGCCGCCCAGAGCTTGTAATACTATAAGCAGAGATGCGGCCATCTTTGAACCGCTTAGTATACCTCTCTTTTATTTCTGTGTTGCTCAAAAACCCGTCCCCGAATGCCTTCATCATCATTTCGATGGTCTACGTACAACTATTTTCTAGTTTTAACCAAAATTTAATGAACATTCGTTGCTCCGATCTTTCCGTCATTTTTTACAATAGAAATATGTGACGAACGTAAAAAAACTGTAAAAAAACGCACGCTGCACGTTCACTAAGGTGTCCCGGCTAAAACTGTGGTATCTAGGGAGTTCGTGAGGCTTTACAGCTGACTCGTACCCGGTAGAGGGCGCTAAACTTGTAAGGCGGGAAAATATGAAGGAGGGTCGTATACTTTTGGGACAGACCTCGTACTCTATCAGGATAGGTAGCGGTTGTTTAGTGTTGGTATTTTGATAAAATTCATTTTGTGGTAATCAAAGCGTCGAGCGATTTTTTACTATTTCTCACACACAGCACTAAACGGACAACTACGGTGGACAGTATAAAATTTTAATAAGAATGACGAAACACACAAGTCCATCCCCTATGTGGAGATTGAAAAATCAACCTAGTCGAGATTCGAACCTTCAGACAGACTAGGACGTTACTCCACCGCTAAAGAAGCCGGAGTATGGCTTTTGATTTTTTCACGGAGTTTTACAGTTTTTTAAATCTTACTTCATATTGTTCTGTGTTTTGCCACTACATACTATTACGTGTGGTTCTGTGATTTCGACCATGCCGGTTGTTGACTAAATGGTCATTTTAAAATCAGCGCAAACCCCTAATTATTACACTTTACATGTCCATATTTAGCTGAAGTCTAACATTTAGATATCTCACACTGATTTTAACGGGACAGGTTGTCAGAAACCCTTTAGAACTCCATTCCTCCGTTGGTGGGAAGGTCCCGTTGGGTGTGACTTTAACGCCTATCAGCATGAATTGTAATTTCATGGCAAATGTCATAGCTAAGGAGAGAAATGTTTTCGGTTTGAGTCAAACCATCATTTTCCGTATCAGCATCGTAAACTAAAAAGAATACTGGAAAAGGAAATGTTGACTGAATTCTTAAACTAATACGGGACCTGTATACAAGAATGGAAAACCGTCGACTTCAAAGAGACTATAATAGAACTTACAACGTACGTACGTACTACGAAGAGTGGGAGAAAATATAAGTTCATGGACAAATAAAATCGAGAAATAGGTTAATTATCATGATTTTCTAAGAATAATAATAATCTACTTTAAGGTATGTGCACTTTCTACATTGACTGCTTACATAATTGTATTATATATCTGATTTTGTAAACGTAACCGTATAATGTTTCCATTTCTCTAAGCACGGTAGTCATGTGCGCTACAAGTAAATTTAAGTACAAATTTTAAAAATGGTCAAAATGAACTATTATAATTTTTGTAATGAAATTGAATACATTTTTTAAATAATTAACATCTATATTACAAAAATAAATTACGCAATAAGAACCTACAACAAATTCATGTGACACGGTGCTATTAGGCCATGACCATTAAATACAAATCTTTTATCACCACCATAGGTTGAGTTTAATCTGAGTAAGAAGAGTCACGTCATCATATAAGACGTCATTCAAGTAGGGTCTCAGTTATTTGTCAAGCACTCAGCATATTCCTGCGATAGTTATGACAGTTTAAATCAAGTCTCTCTTTCATATTTTTCCAGTAAACTAATGAGGTCAGTTAATCCTACAACTTGAACAAGCTCTCCAAAACTCCAAGGAAAATCAGTCATAATCCTCAAAACATATAAAAAGGAACGGTTCCCAAGGTGACGAATTTTAGTGGTATAAAGCTGCTGAAGCTACGACCTGGTGAGTAGGAATATTCCCTTCAATTCCTCTATCTTCCCTCAACACTTTCCCTAGGTCAAAAAAAATTGAAATAAGACTCCTGACCCATCGTATCTCTCATCGGCGCGAGAAGTTTTCTTTTCCCTCGGGAGAGGAGTGGGAGGAAGCGGAAAAGAGAAGAAATGGATCGGCCCTTTTCCCCGAAGGAGAAAATCTCTACCTCCTCACTCCCTCCTCCTCCATTCCCGCCCCCCGCCTCCTTCCCCTCCGTTTCGGACTCTTAAGGCAAAACGCAGGAACTCTAGACGCCCTACCGCCCCCCGTCTCGCTGATTCTCAGCACCATGAAAAAACCTTCACCCGCTAAATCATCGCCTTCACTCATCTCCT
>WURS02068875.1:0-10482 GCA_011762765.2 Rhinocypha anisoptera | reverse complement strand
TGCATGGGTAGAATTACATGTTTCACCACACAAAAATTTGTGACCCGACCCTGCGTGGAAGTACCACCACGCAGAAAAAGTTCAAGGAGAAACTAGGAGAGAGTTTGGCCTCCTTAATCTTGTTACGTTTAATTTCATCCCGTCCGACTTGGCGCCATGTTCTCCGCCTCAGACTAACGAGGAGCCAGATAGAGCAAGAAGTGAGACATCTACTCGTGAGGTCGAACCCAGAGCCTTGTAAACAGAGGGAAGGAAGCGTTCTAGGTAAAGTTGAAGCCAAAAAATGTGGCATCTTCTATTAACATCTGAAACTTAACAACGAAGGGCATAATTATAGATTGTAATCCCTAACGGAAATAAAGTCGATTCGCCCATAGAATTCAAATTCAGTATTTTAATTCGAAAATTGTTTGTTTACAGCCATCCATTTTATCCTCTTCAGCCTTGAATCCAATTTATCTCAATATGTCCCAATATCCATGTGAATCTTATTTTCGAAAATTTCTCCCTGACGTCCTTCATTTATCTCCGCCTCTATAAAAACCTTCGTTCCTAATTTTAGCTGTCCATTTGATTTCTAAAATGAATAGACTTATATTCTTATTATTTTCTAACACAACCATTTTCACGGTTTATTCGTCATTCTCGAGTCAAAGACGCAATCAATTGCGAAATTTTTTTTTCATCTATGGTACAGGAATAAAATCTGATAAAGATCAAAGAGAGTTTATTGCCTTGCCTATTGAGAGTTGAACTTTTAACAGCTATAAAATGTTTACTCACTTCCTTTCTTTAAGTGTATTTCGCTACGAGAGAAAGATCTATTGAAAACTCTTCAAATAATTAGTGGCATCACGAAAATGTAACATTGGTTAACGATTGTGACAAAATCTGTCAAACTTTTCTCCCAAAGATTGTGTGATCGAAACTAAGATATTTTGGCTTTGATTCCGGTGCGGTTGGCCACATCAATTGGAAGGCACTGGATGGAAACCGAAGTCAAAACATGCCACCTTCTGCGGTTCAGGTGATAGAGGGAGAGTTTCCTTATTAATGCGAGCAGAAGCCGTCACGAATATGAAGGGGGACGTTGTATTCGAGATGTTTATGCACCAACCTCAGTATGAATATATATATATAACCATTCGTAGTAGACAGAATAGTGTTTACAGAAGGATTTAGGTTTTTTATAAGGAAAATCTGAGATAAATTTAGACTGAAGTGGGACATACTTATGCATATTTCTTCGAATAATCCTTGAAATACAACCTTTACTTATGTCGTGAAAATCTCAAAGATACTTTTACTAACCCTCATGTCCATTGAAAAATTCGTGGAAAAACAATTATGACGAAGTTGTCATAACTTCCTTGGTGATTCTAAACTACTCCATTGGTTAATATCACCATAATTGTTTACGTTCACATTAATACTGTAATAATGTAATAATACAGCGTTGCAATATGGTCATCGCGAAACCCTTTTTTTAAATAGGAAACCTCTCATCGAGTTTTATACATTCGAAAATGATTATATTAGGACTGAATACAGAATAATTTCGAATTGGAATAAGCCGAATTATAATAATTTTAAAGTTGATTAAGATGAAGTCACAAAAATATTATTTATGTATGAAAATCATTATTACTAAATGTTTTTCAAAGATACTGTTATAGTTATCAACAATAAATGGTCCTAAATGGAGGGAGTTGTAAATATAGGAGTTCTATTTTTTTGTGTTTTACTATGTGTTTATTTTATAAATTACTAATTGATATTGTACAATAGAAAAATAGATAATTTATGGCATTGGCGAGTATTGAATAAAGGGTTCGTAAAATAAAATAATTTTATTCTAATTCATTTTTTTGCATTTTATGTCACTGGAACATTGTCGCTCAATAATAATTTTTACTTATTCGAAAGGAATGAGGCCAAGGGGCATTTATCCCAAATTTCGTCATATTCAAAAGCAGTTATGCAACATACCGATGAAGCAAGTTTAATTTCTCTGGGATAAATAAAAAATGCAACTGTTTAAAGATCGTATCAAATCACGGGGATTTCCCTTAGATAATTCGTTTTCTGATTAAATTGAACGAGGACCAAACGCCAAACCATTTAATACTCGTGTCAGTATGATGAACAACTTTGTCTCAATTTCTACGAGCTTGTATAACTCACTCGCTTCACGTGCATGAAAGGACGAAAAACTTGGGATTTAATTTAAAAGCACACATGTGCACTGGAGATGGCACAGATGAATTCCGTTGAAGTTCCCTTCGTGAATTCCAACGTGTTGGCATAAATCTGAGCGCTACGTCGCGTCGTCTCGCCGATAAACATCATTCTTCTCACGTTTTGTGTATTTTATTACGGTGTAGAGTTTAATTCAGTTATTTCAAATTCAGTTATATCAAATTTCAGTCGTTATGTAGTTTACAGCAATATGGAAAATGCATTCCCCATCTTCGTTTGCCCCGCCGTCTCGTTCAGTTCGCAATTTTTCGGTTCACGGGATGGCGTGCCAATCTGACGAGCGAACACGACGTTTTCGTGTTACGGAGCGTGTTCCTTTCTCCCTCCCTCCCTCCCTCCCACCCTCTCATCCATTCGATATTCACCCATTGCAAGTGAGGGAGGTCGTTCAACGGCCGCACGGGTTGAACCCCTTCCGGGAATTCGCAAGGGCGAAGAAAAGGTTCTCCACTGAAGGGGGAACACTTCGTATTTTTTTCCCCGAACGGAACTTCCTCACGAGAAAGTGTGTGAATCGCATGCTTTTAATCTTTCACGTTCACGCTCCCACACAGCAGCACGAGCGGGGAAGGAATGTTTTCGAATGCATGCGTCGCACGTCAAGATCACTGTGGGGGTCATGCGCTCATCGTTTCAGACTCGCAGTCTCTCCACGTCCGTTATCCGTCAATCCATTATTACTATTTCTTACAACTAGCCCCGTCCCACCTCTCTCTTTCTGTCTGTCTCCTCTCCGCCTATCTCCTTCCATTGCAGCAAACAAAACCTTTTATAAGTTGGCCTGCCTTAGTTCTCCTCGCAGCGGTGGATCAACAGCAAGCGGAGTCAGTAGAGACAACTTTTAAAAATTCTCTCCTAATGAGCACGTATTTTATACTTTGTAAACAATACTGAGAAACGGTTATTGCATATAACATTCTAATAAGAAGTAGCATAAGGAGAATATCATTCTATCGTATCTCCTCGTGCGGAATATTAACGCCATGAATGACCGCTGAGTAAGGCACTGTCTGCCCCTTAATTTTAACCGGAATTTTCTTCACATGATTTTTCAAGTAAATATTAACGTGAAAAGATATCAGTCGTCTCTTCTGTTAGTTCTGCTATAGCTATAGACTATTTTGAGACTTTTATTTTCGGACGTCAAACCGTCCTTAGAGTTGATGACTGTTTCTGCATGGAATTACCAATCAAAGCTTTGTTTTTTGGTTCACAGTTTTAATTGAACACAATTTTTTCCTAACCACTTCAGATTTATTCATTAGATATTGTATTTTTATAGAATTAGCTTTTTAACTAGGAAACCCCTTCAATGGCCATGAAATCTTTTGTTATTTCACGCTCTGCTATAACTATTCCTGAAGAAAGTCATAGAAATTGTTTCTCCGAAAGTTTAGCTATCCGCAGACAATAGCAAGCCTAAGGCATTTAAATTAGTTCCGTGACAACAATTTGAAGTAGTAACCGAATTTTCCAAACGTTTATTTTGAGGGTTAAAAGTAGAATAAAAATTCCAGACCACTCTGTTTCAAAATTTAAATTTAATCATGTTGAATCAATAATCCAATGAATAAATACTCTGATAAGCCTTTGGAAAGATAAGCTTATAAATTACATTTACAAAAAGAAAGGGGAAACTAATAGGATATAAACTTTAAGAACGATAGTTTAATAAAGAGTGCATTCAAATGAACTCCAGTAGGGAAGAAGTCAAAAGGTTGTTCAACAAAAATGAGGAAAGGTGAAAGAGAAAGTTTGAATTAAAAACTACGAAGATGCAAAGGGGTTGGCAGTTGGCAGTATACCTTCGACTGCTGTTATAGCCAAGTTTTGTATTAATAACATATGGTAAAAATTTTCACCTAAAGAACCAATAGTATATTTAAAACTAAGAGCAAAGCACTATTTTCACGGGATCTTTTAGGTTAACATATCAATTAGGAGACCTTATATATTAAATTTATCAAGAAAAGGAGACCTTATATATTAAAAATTAAAAATATATTTAAAAAAATAAAAATTTAATTTCTTTTCTCCCAGTTTTTTGCTTCAGCGTCGTAAAAAACCATTAGTGATATATATACCTGGAGAGGCTATAGCAGAAAAATTATCACAAACATCTCGTTATATGTGATTTTCTTCAAGAAACTCGTAGTCCATTATTTGCATTGATAACTTCGTTAATTCCCCTTCTCTGTGCATTGTGAGGGTTGAAATTAAGTTAAAAGTGATCAGTCCTAAGTAAACGACGAATTCAAAATATTGAATGATAACTAGTACGAACGTAAATAAGTACATTTTTAAAATGACCTACTCTTATCCCGATTTTGTTCATATTTTATGGTGGTTTTATTTGTGCGCTAGTGCATATAAAGTTTCTACCAGCTCTAACTATTTCCAAGGATCCATTCAATGGAATTATTAGCATGCTCTGCGATAAAAACATGTTGGAACTTAATGTTTGGAACTCAATAAATGTAACACTAAAATAAATGCCAGCGTTCCGAGTTTTATTTTTAAATAATCATACTAAATTTTCTTTTTTATTTATTGAACAGAAACCTTTAATATTATTAAGAAAATGATCTTCGATAAACAATGGATATTTTCTTGTCCCCGAGTTCCAAGTTCCCTTCACGTAAATTTTCTTTCGCTCATAAAGGCGCATTCGTGTGGCTGTCCGCGTCGAATTCTTGACGGAGTTTTCATACACTGGCTCACGACGTTCTCACACAGTTAACAGCAGGAGTCGATAAGTTTCGAAAGTGGATAAGTTTTCCAGGACATAAGGTTTCCGTGGGAAGAACGAGTTGAAAACTTTGAAACAAGGGAAAACAATCCGATCATAAATCATCTAATTCTATCTATTACGCTGCCAAAATAAACTCCGTCAATATAACGATTGTTTCTTGGCCTAGTCTGAACCTTCCAGTTACTTCCGGTTTTCCGTTATATATTTTTAAGCGACCTATATTACTTGTATTGATATCTCCGCCTTGCAGATTTTTACTACCCTTATTTTTTTTCATTTTCCTTAGCTGATACGAAATGAGAACTGTGAAGGGATATGAGAGCATTGGGGAAAAGAATCGGTCTTTGCTAAATATGTCTTTAAGCTAATATTTACCACTTTTTTTGAAACATACAATGGGATATTAAGTAAAAAATGACAAAGTTTTTAACTTTAAAGTTAAGTGGAGACAGCCATCTATTCTGATAATAAGACCACTTTACAAAACTCCTTCGGTCAGGAAAGCAATATACAAAGTATAAAACTCATTTTTAAACACTGCCGCTGCAATTTACTTTGTTGAAATTTGGTTAGATTGATGGAAGTAATAACTCTGAAATTTCCTCTATTACCTTGACTATATGGTACGTCAACCAGTCTACCTACGATGAAGGACTTCCACGGAGTTGGGCCTGAAACTGTTTCCTGTGCGTGTTTATCTCAAAATTAAGTTCACCAAAGCATCCAACTTCGTTCCAAATTCCTCTGACTATGTTTTATAAAACCGTTACATAAATTCTCAAAATAAAAAAGTGGAGATAACTTGATTAACAACGACATTCATTAGAAATATAATCGTTTATGAAAGATGTAATAATAATTCGAATTATTTCACGCGAACTAAGCTCGTCGTTACTTTTACATTCATGAGTTTTCAATTCAAAGCCTGTGATCACATTTTTTTCATTAATGTGACCCAAATATTCCTGATTACTCCTCGTATTGTACGAGAGAAGTCTTACTTCAAATCTTAAGAGTATCAGAATTAATCCTGTGACCGACCAATAGTGTTAGCTTCAGCTTTGATTACGGTGAGGATTAATTCATTTTCCTATCAGTTACTGCCGATGAATAAATAATTAACTTGTAATAAATCAAGAAATAGTCCTTCTCGGATGAGTATCCACAACTTTTACTAAAGCAAGATTTGGAAGAGTTGGAGTTTGAATCTCCTCTATTTCGTCGATACTTTCTTACAATTTAACTCGTTTCCATCGACTATAAAGGCTTTGTGGAGTGCGTGCAGGTTCAAACGAAACAAAAAAAGTCTTTATTCCTCGAACGCAAGAAATTTATCATTTCCCTTTCTTCTTCGTTTCAAAGGGATTTATTTATTATATTGGGAATTTTTATTAATTTAGTTCATTCATGAATTATTTTCCAAAAATACCAGCAGATTGTGCAATGAAAAGTGATTTCTTTATCTCCGCACTATCCATTAGCCTTTCAAAGAGCCTATGAGTACCCTTCATCCTTCCCGAGTTCCGGGGTTTCTTTTACGTAGAATACTCAGTCAGATAAATAAATATGGAAATTTTTTCGATCGCCAAACTAAATTAGCATAAAAGTTTGATAAGGCTTACAGCAATTTCTACTTCCTTGTTCTTCACTCACATATGGTGTGTTTTTAAGTCACAGCCAAGCAATACGACATACATGCTCATTTGATTATCTCTTAATCTCCATCAGCTCATCAACTCTGCAGAAGTTGAACTGTCATCGCATCCCTGCCCCATTGTTTAATATCAGTCTCATGGTAGGGATGTGGAATAAGGTTATGTCAACTGTCGGTTTTTTTCAGGTTGGCGCTATAGAGTTTTGAAGATACCGATTCGATGAGGGTCTATAAAGAAATTTTTAGTAAATCTAGACTACAGATATTAAACAGAGTTATTAATATTAGGTGCTGTGTGTTGAACTGAAAAATAAGGGTTTATTCCGTATTCCCACGCAAGACCGGAAGAAATCACCGATAAACACGGCCTGGCCCTATCAGGAAAATTTTAGATTCCACCCACTAAGACTAATCCAGGAGTTCCTATGTTCTTCCACTCTCTTGAGTTGGCAGCAACCATCTATCACCATCCTTGTCCGCATTTTGTTTATTTTTTCTTGGTCGTCCCCTTCTCTCCTTTTCAAACATTTTTCCTCCCGATATTATTCCATTCATCTCTCAGTACATGACCCAAAAATTGGACTTTACTTTTCTCGGCCACATTTATCAGTTGTTTATTCAACTCTTTTAGCATTTCAGCATTAGTTTTTCTCTACATCCAATAATTTTGCCATTTTTATCCATATCCACATTTCTGACGGGCCATCTCCATCTTCCCTAAAGTTCAATTTTCACTTTTATAGAACTAAATACTCCGAAGAGAGACTTTGGCCAATCTCCTCCTAAAATTCTAACCTAAATGTATATATATGTTAGAATATTTCTCTTCCTATGAAAACCTTGTTTTTTAGGGCAACTCTTCTTTTCACTTTAGGTAAGGATCTGATGTCATGAGTAAATACACAACCTAAGTAGCAAGTCTTTACCTGATTAATCTCACAATCAAAGTTTGCTATAATGTTTGCTTCTATACGTTCCTAGCTTTGTCCACTACCATCACTTTTGTTTTCTTAATGCATATGCTAATTTAAAATTCCATAGGGCGTCTGGTAAAACCTCGAGCATTTTTTTGTTTATTTTTGCTGTCTGTCTGCACTGTTACTATTACAGCGTCATCTAAAATCCTAATAATGTGAATTATACTTCTATTTATTTTAAGTCCCTTTGTTTTGCATCATTACACCTATATTTTCTCCAGTGTAGGTAGGTTTGAAATAAATAGGGAGAGAGGATATACGCATGCATAATTCCTATGCGTACTTTTACTTCACTTAAAGCTCCATTTATGTTGATTTTTGCAGTTCGGTTATGGTACAGCCTAAATATCAATTTAATGTCTCTCCAAGCTATTCTTAAATTCTTAATAGCCTCGCAAAGCAAATAACAAGCAACCAAATCAAAAACTCTCTCCAGATCAATGAATGTTAAGTAGTACCTTCATTTTTTTGCTGAGCTAATATGGCGTCTCCCACTCCTAAATTCAAAGTAGTCCTCACCGATGTGATGATCTAATTTTCCATTTAATCTGTTCACTCCTCTAATCTCATCTCCTCATCTTAATTAAAACTTTGTGGGGAAGCGATAATATTTAAATCGTTTAAAATGTTGTGAAAATTGTCCATGAGATCGAGTATTATACTATATGATATTATATATATATGCTATTATGATATCGAGCACCAGGTGGGCACAATGAAGTTGTCGTGGCTCCGTCGCCACGCGGAGAACTACCAAATGTAACAATAAAATTATTAATAATGTATCACACTACATGCTACCAGTCACTACTACAAGTCAGGGGTTATAATAAATGAAGGGTATGTTTTCGACGGAATATATTTATTTTCATCAGAGTTATGTTGGCGTAAAATTAATAATTCTCCGCTTTAAGTTCCGTGTCCTTCCTGCCGTTCTTCATTCAATCAAATGTGTCATCCTTCCTCTGCTTCGCTTTTCCAACTGAGTATCCCAGTAGTATTTGCAGCTAAAATTTACTGAGAAGGCCGTCACCAGGTGGAATTCCACAATGAAACAAGATACAGGCTGTGACTTGTATATTTCCACAAAAGAACAGAACCCATGGTCGCCGATAGGTTAAAATCAAGATGCCGAGTTAAGAGAAAGACCAACGAAGCTTCCATAATAATCATCACCTACTCTTCCCTACCTTAATCTTTTCAGTGTTGTTATATTTTCTGTCGTATTCGTAGCCTATATAAACGCCTGAGTTAGTAAAAATATTAGTGCTTTGAAAATTTATGTGGATTGCGAGAATCGAGAGTGTGGCCATTTATGCCTGCCTTCGACCACCGTTAATCACTGTGAGAAATTCGCAATTTTACTTCGCTTTTAAGCGAAAGACTTAAAAGCTTTCTTGTTTCCGTGAAAGTTAAATTTGGGAAATATTTACCAATTTTACTGGTACCTATACAAAGAGGCCGATACCATTTGTCCATTTTTTTCCAGATTGAAAACCTTTTTGTAATAAAATATAATAATGAAATGTAATATAACATTCATTTGCATTAAGTTCAGTAGCATTACAGAGTTAATACCTATAATTGCTTTTCAATGCATGGTTTTGTTTTATGTAATTTTTATATCCATTATATAGATTTATTTCTCGTTGTCGTCTATATAATGAATTTCAATGCAGCGTTATCGGAAATTTTTTAACTTGGCCATCTAGAGTGTTTGAAGCCAGTGATTGAAAAGTGATAGTTCTGTAATTTCTTTCATCATTATATTACCATTGCTGTTTCTTAATATTGTATACCTCTTTGGAAATATTCCAGAATTTACTTTCTCTTTAAAAGTTAGCCTTTTCCTAGACCATTTTTATCCGATCTCCGTACATAATCTTATTTCTTCCAACTTTAGAGGAATTTCAATTACTTTTATAGGGACAAGCTATTGCTTAGACTATTTCCCACAAAAATGTCATTCCCCACTCATAGGGAAAGATTCCGGCGGAATCCCGTATTTGGTCATGTTCAACCAAATTTTCGTTGACCTTCGATCGATTGGTGGTCATTTGTTACTTAGTTATTACAACCCAGCAAACATTAACCAGCAGTATCGTTCAATTACTATCGACATAACCACTCTTGTTTATTTTTTCATACGTGGCTGCTATGTGAGGCGATACCTTAAGGAAATCGGTGCTGTAAATCAGTAAAAACTCAATAAAAGATAAATCAAGTCGAGCGATACCTGAGCGCTATATAACTTTCATTTTTATCGACGACAATCCTGTTGCCAGCCAAACTGAGAGTGACATTTTATCGAGGGTCGATTGCTTTAGAAGAAACCGTGAATGTGTAAGCAAATTACCTCTTTCATGGAGGTAATCAATGAAACATTGAAGAATGGTCGGCAATAACAAAGTGAAATACCTAATACGTTCGCACATAGTCTAAAGTACTTGGAAACCTCCCGTATCTCCCACCCTAGTCGTGTCTCAACGCATAGTCACGTGTCTCGCGCAGCGTAATCCTTTCCAACCGAGTGAGCGCGTATACTGAGCGACGAAAAATAATGTGTTCTTGTATTTTTTTCTAGCGAACTTTCACGTCCCCATCTCGCAAATATTTCTTCCTTTTACCTCATGGGACGCTTTTTAAAGTCCTCTCACGTCCCCGCTAATGTTCGGCGAGCGGGACACAACATCAATCACGATGCCGCTGGAGCAGAGCGAGGATCGATCGGAAGTGGGCTAAGGAAGTTGGGACGGGGGGGGATGGGTGCTCTGGGGGGGGCGGAGATGAAGGCCGTGCGAGGGGGGCGAAGGGCACGGGAGCCAGACAGGGGGCAGAGC
>WURS02068864.1:0-10482 GCA_011762765.2 Rhinocypha anisoptera | reverse complement strand
ATCCAAGTCGAGATCCTTACAAAGTTCTTGGATTCCTGAATCCCTGAAGACGATGGGCGAGTCGCACATCGAAACGTTGGAGCAGACCACGGAGGACCTGACCCGGTGTGAAACCCGAGAGCTTTTCACCCAGATCATTTGCAGGGAAAACACCAGATCATACTTTAAAGTGTATACTTATATCAATCACCTGATAGGAAAATATAAGGTTTTATCTAAAGCAGAGAGAATAACATTCTTGCATGCGCTTTAAAATTCCTATTTATATTAGCCCTTTATTTGAACTAGTAACAAGGGGTCAATATGGACCTCCAGTGATTCAGAAGTTGTTTATTCTGTATTTCCATAACGAACAAGAATATGGTTTACAGTGGTCTTCAAGTAATGAAGAGAGTATTTTTATTTGGAAGTTTGTCAGTGAACCTCGAAAGATCTTTTTCGTTTGCTGGTGATTGACGGGTTGGGAGTTAGAGCGTGGATTGGGGTGGAGTGGATATTTTTATCTTATCTGGGATTCCAGTGACACTTTTTTGGACTCTTATTTGGCTTGCTCATTAGAGAATCGAGTGTGATTCTGTTCTCCTTAACGCCAAACTAACTTAACACTAGCAATGTTTGATACTACATTTTTTTCAGGCTTATTCCACTATATTGAAAACGAAAAATCAAATTACTCTTTCATTTCATCGCCATATTTTTTTACATCATTCGGAAGGGATCTTTTCTTAGTTTCTCTGGAATGAGTGTCCATCGAAGTGATAGAATGGTTAATGACTTTTTTAGGACATGTTGACAAAACTAATATCCGACTTTAAAGCCGAAAACGACGGTAATTTTTTTATATTTAGCATAAAGGAATTAAACTACAATGCACTTGGTACGTGACGACTGAAATTAAAGTCAACGGATATAACTCAAGGAAGTTATCGCTAAATGTTTATGGCATAATGCCTATAAAATTATTCGAAACTAAAGAACTCATATAAATAAGGATTAGAATGCATTTCTTAAATGAATACAACAAAAGCCGAAGCTAAGTACTCGCCATTACTGAAAAAAGAACTTCACGATTATACGAAATTTCCTATGGAAACAAAGACTAATGTTGGATTTCCGGTGAATTCAACTTATGACAGATAATCACTATGGCACAGAAGCAGCCATACTTTTGAAGTCACCAGTTCTCTAGACATGATAATTTATCTTATTTTCTTCGGTTCGAACAAAAACTACAAACTAACTTCATAACTAAGGTGCAGCGATCCTTATCGCATAGTTGAATTGAGAGATGGCATCCTAACAAAGTTACATTAATTCCACGTGGATGTTTACCTTGGTTGTCTTATTTCCTACTTTCTAGTCATGTGTTTTTGCACTTCTCTCGTTTTTAGCGATGCGACGAAAAAAAAATATTCATTAGCCACGGTGACTCTTCCAGATGTAGCAAGTTCACCTCTCACGGAACAAGGCTAGAGAAGACGTCCGGGTCTCTCTCTCTCTCTCTTCCTGCCCATAATCGCCCCTCGACACCATCCCTTCGCAGCACCTACCCCCAGCTACCGCCTCCCTTCAATGACGCGTGCGTGCGAGGGGACTCTCGGAGCGGAGTTCGAAACCCCTTTCCTACCTCGCCTTTGAGCCACTACAACTACCTCACAGGATTCTCACGCTGCTCTCCGAAACTCTTTGCTCCATCGACTCTTTCCTCTTGCCGCAGAGCCGAAATAAAAAAAAACCTAAGATGTTCTTCTTATTTCAGCATGCCGTAAGGTCTATCAAAGGCGATACCAAAAATCTCACTCTCACGAACTCGTCCGAACAATGTCGGACGTACATCACGTGTAACGTATGTCTTCTACTTGTACATATTAGTCTGCAATCCGCCGCACAGTGGGGTAAAATGGTACTTTTATTTTTCAAAATCGTAGAACTTTTGATTGAAGAAAATTTTTTTTATTCGAAACCCAAAACTCCAAAAAAATAGAGGAAAAGTAATTTAAAAGATTTATTTTTTTTATGAAAGTATGAAAAAAATGAGCGAAACGATAATTTTTTTTGCAATTATTAATTTAGACCGCATTTATTTAGAGTAAAAATTTTTCATTGGAAATATAAAAGTTTGCACAACGATACGTTTGATACCAATTTACAGCTGAATTATTGTTTGCACTACGTGTATAACATTTTAATACTTTTTATTTGTTTATTTATAGAGAATACAGTTCTGTTTATTAAATTTTAATCTACAGTCAGTATTTCCTAATTTATTTCACTAAAAAAAAATTCGTTAACTAATGTATGTATATACTTATACGTAAAAATACGTTATGTTAATACACGTTATATGTATAATATTTCCACTTTATTCTGATGTAATATTAATATTCAGAGGAAAACACAATATTTTAAACTTTAATATTTCTAAAAATAAGCTTTCTACGCTAAAAAAATGTGGTCTAAATAAATAATTGCACAACATTTTTCGTTTCAACATATTTTTTTCATACTTATATTAAAAAACTAAATCTATTAAATAACTTTTCCTTCCATTATTTGGATTTTTTCCTTTTGAATAAAAATATTTATGTTAATATATTTATTCAATCAAAAGTTCTACGATTTAATAAAATAAAAGTATCATTTTACCCCACTGTACGCCGCAAAGGTGTGTGGCAAGGATGTCGTGCAAATGGATAAACACATATAGTAATAGAATGGCCCAATGTTAAAATCATTGCTCGGTCATACGGCTTCTGAATGTTTCTATTAGGAATCGCCGTACACAATTCTATTATGAGAAAAAAATTGTAATTCCCACACAATGAAAAGAAAGATGTCTTTTTCCAGTCTTTCACATCTTTCTTTTCATTATGTGTTCCTTCACTAAATAAAGCCTGAATAAGTAATACTTATTTGTAATTTCCACAGTTTTTTACGTGGCTCGTAGATTTTCAATACTCTGTAGTATACTTACGTTTATCAAGTATATATTATGAATATGAAGTTGTACACTCACATGAATATGCTACAGAGTAGTGAAATGCGTCGTGCCAAGAACAAACTGGAAATTACAAAGTTATTCTCATTATGGATATCCATAAGTTCCACTGAGTCAGGATTCATGTGATGATGCTTACTCTATAATTCTGTTTGAGGTACTCCCTCTGGGCCTTCCGTTATTTCCAAAGACTAGTCAAAAGGACTACTTCAAGGGGCATTTCCTATTAAGAGATAAGCATCTATGTCTAAGTAATACCCAGAAGGTCGCCGCAAGGGCGTGTGGCAGGGGGAGAGCCTTCACCAAGAATTAATTCTCATATGCATATATGAGATAAAATTCAGATTGAAAAAAACTACTTACATGCAAAGTTTCAATGATGAAAATACATGTTATGCGGGAACAATATCAATTAACATTTTTTCAAACATGCAAAATAAATAACAAATGCACATATACATATATACACATATAGCTAACATAACTATTATCTCCGAGCTTGTGATCATATTTATTTTGATCTCTAATTCTACGAGGAAAAAATTACATTTTATATCTATCTGTTCGATAGAGTATCTCCCTGAGCTTATGTATGTGATCTGACCTATCGTAGTAAGTCGGGGCATGTAATATATTTTTTTATTTCCTCCCTGAAGTGATCTTCCTGAAATCTGCATAATAAATTTAACCTGTACTTCAACCTACGCTCACCAAGTGGTTCCCAAATTGATTTCTCCAATAAGCTTGTTACACTGCGACGTTGGCCGTAACAACCTTTCACAAACCTAGCAGCTCGACGCAGCACTCTATCTAACTCCAAAACCAATCCTGTCTCATGAAGGTTCCATACTCTAGAGGTATATTCGAGATGAGGCCTAAATAATGAAAAGTAATAGTGCCCCTTTGCCGCCTCATTACATTTCCCTAGTACCCTTCCCATGCATCCTAACTTTTTATTTGCTAGTCCACAAATATCCCATAACATTCGTACCCCTGGACAGATCAAGCGTAATCAGCAGGAAAGGTTTAGAAGAAAACACTAGATTCCACATAAAATCTTTAATCCAACACGACCAGGTTTAGCCCTATAACAGCATCTTCAGTATACAGCAGGACTAACCGTATAGCAGCACCGGGAGATGCTATTATACGGCAAAACTGCTCATGTTGAAGTAAATACTTTTACGTGGAATTTCAGTGTTTAAATAACAGATTAACAATGACCATGGATTCCAGTTACAGGATTGCTTATCTTAAGGGTTTGCATCTTACGCTGTAGTAATAAAGTCTTAGTAAGCGGATACGTACGCCATCTTTCCATTGGGAACGGACAGAACCTGATATTCACCCGAGAGTGTACGGAAACCCGCAAAACCAACGTGATCAGTAGGTATTAAGTCTAGCTACAGCGGCGGCCGAGAACTGTCACACTTAATACGGCAAAAATCTCTTGGGCGATTGTTGTGTATTGTGTGACAGGCTGTTTTCGCGCAAAAGGGAAACACTACGACACAAACGTATTGTCTAAAACGCCTTGTCTAAAGCGTCGAATTCGTTTCTGGAGTGTTTTCATTGCATAACCCTTGTCATGTACCTGAAGATGGCTAAGTGAGCCGAAACGCGTAGCGCTTAAATATATATATATAATTTTGTGGAAAAGGTGCAATATTTTTATTTCTTTTCAATGTGTGTTCCTTCCACTACATCAAGCATGAATGAATAATTCTGATGTGTTATATTTCATTCGGGTAATTAATTATTTTCAAAGTTATTAGATTTTTGAAACAGTATAGTGGTAGGGAGATTAGAATGACATAGTTGGTTTCAATAAATGATGCTTCGAAATTCATTTACATACATCGATACATACAGTTTGAAGCTGAAAACTAATTTTTTTCCCCTCGATTTCTTAAAAAGTAATACCCCTTAACCTGAATCTGGAAATAGAATTGGAACTTGAAATAAAATAAGGTTTAGTGCTAGGTACCACTACCTACCAAAATTCCTTCCGACTCTCATCCATTCAATTGTGGAACTCCCTCCCCACCTCATTGAAGCACCAAAAATAAATTTAAAAATGATCTTTAACTAACTATTATTTCTATACAGCAAGAAGGTATTCTGTAACGTGTATTTTTTGAATTTTTGGCACGTATTACTATAATTATTATTTTTTCTGATTTCCTGCAATTTCTGTGACTTTTCCTATCTATTTTCTGTTCCGAATGGTGATTTTCTGTTACATTACTGTATTTTTGTTTTTATAGGGCGTGCCATACGAAATAAAATAAATCAAATAAAATCAAGTTAATCAAGTTAATAGCCTTTCAAGTTACATATGGTATAAATTTCCCATCGAACAATTAAAAATATCAAGCCAAATAAATAAATATATATATATATTCATATTTTTAGACTACCATGAGGGTTATTTAGTAACAAAAGAATGAACAACCAGTTTATCAATTACATACACCCAAAATTATGCCTGATAAAAATTGAAATATTTTCATAATTAATTTTCGTAATTTTTAGCAGACAAAATTTTGGGTTTGTTTATGTAATTGCTGAACCAACTGTTCATTTTTTTGTTCCTAAATAGTTCCGATGATGGTCTAAAAATACACCGTAACTTTGGCATTAGATAAAGGTGGACTTTTATTCACCAAATCCCACAACAAAAAAAATCACTTATATTTTTCTGTGGCCGAAAAGAAACCTATACGATACGTTCATATATCTACATCCTCATCCACATAATAACTACTATATTAAACCATTTTGTGACGGGTGATTCAATTAGCCGGGCAATAAATGCCTTTGGAGTGAAATCTGCTTTGTACATAAGAGCAGTAAATACTTTAAGACATCTGAGTATTTGTTGTGGTAGTGAGCCTTTGAATAATTCATTTGTTGAGATTCCTCGGACCATCATTGCAAGATAAATAGCACTCGACATAGTATCGAAACGGAAAGGAGATTATATTTCAGCCTTGTCGAAGATAATTAGTTTTCATAAATCTTACCTTAAAAGATTTACTTGTATTTTAATGGTCTAAGAACAATATCTCAACAAATTTTTTCTGAAAATTGTTTTAGGTTGTTCGTTGATCTCGTTCAGTAGGGAAATTTTAAAAAGAACCCAGAGAATTTTTCAAAGCGCTGGGGATTCTTTAAAAACTAGAGTAGCACAAGAAAACGAGTATGGTAATTCGACCTTTCCTACGACGGAAACTCCCGAAGAGTCGCCCATGACCCAGTCAAACCCTGGATCCTATATCGCGGGCCCAACGTTCCCATTCATTTCTCACGTTCACGGAATTAATTCTGCTTTGTTGATCGAATCATTTTTAAATGTAGGCCGGGAGGTTTTTCCCGCCGGGCAGGCGACGCCCCTTCTTCCCCTCGGGAGCAGTAAGCGAGGCGACCGGCCCCCTTTGTCGCATTCGATCTCTGCGGTTGGTCGTCTGCTGTCTGAGGTGGTGCACTGACAATGGAGGTCTTATCGGGATCGGACACCCTCGGGAGAAAATCACCGATCCACCAAACCCATCAATCACTCGATTGGGTGCGACGAGAAGGCTCATGACGGGACATTGCACGCCGCGGAAGAGGAGAGGTGGTAGCACTTTTGCCAAGAAATCACTTGAGGACTTCGAAGAGGTAAGGTGGAAGGCTACCTTCCATCCGAAACTCATTATCACGTCGGTTTTTCCCGTCGGCCAGACGATTTTTGGTACATGTACCAGGTACGTGTAGATACCATATAGATGTACAATCGGATCCGAAAGTCTTCCGTCAAAGCTGAGGGCGCCACAGTCTCGACGGCTTGAGATTTCCTTTCCTATCTAACAGCTGGTGTTCCATGATCGATTCCCGATTCATTAATTGCGACTTGAACATCATGGAGATTACACTTTCAGGATGATTATTGAAATATGCCTTGCATCTTTCCCGAAGAATATGACAGGATATTTGGTTACTCATATTCATGAAACAACTCCTTCGAAATAAATGTCAACCCAGGTTAAATTATCGTAGTTTTTAAATGAGACAACATGAGATCGGACTTGGTGGAACGAATTTATATTCATTGTAAAAACTTTTACAAACGTCCACAAAAATAAATAAAATACACGACCCGACTTTCGACGTTATTTTGTCATCATCAGGACCTAATTATGACGAAATAACGTCGAAACCCGGGTCGTCTATTTTATTTATTTTTGTGGACGTTTGTAAAAGTTTTTACAATGAATATCATTTCTTTCGGGTTTTTTTCCGCGTCTGTCCATATTGTGGGGGCAACAGTTTCTCTAGCGTTGCAGCTAGCGTCTTCAGGTCCGAAGTGATCTATGCAGATTTGGACCGTCTTTATGTACACATATTTTTTATTATTTAATAAGCATAGGACCTCTCTGGTGACTTAAGGTTCTAGTATATTTTAGTGCCATACCCTTCAATTACACCGATAAAACGACAGTAAACGCGGAAATTTCGAATATGACAATGGCATTTCCATAACAATACATATGTCAAGAGAACAATATTTTAATGCTCAAATCTTTTAAGAATATGTCACAATTTGTCATACTTAATCTATTTTTTGACAATGGTTTTAATAACCATAAGTTACAGGAATGGATATTTTTCAGTAATTGCGTATGAAAGATATCAGTTAGGTGTAGTATAAGTTTACACAAGCAGTTCACGATAAATACACTCAACCTAAAGAGAGGTCTTAACCCCAATTGTATAGACGTGTGTTGCCTGTAGTATATGTACACTGTATTCTATGGATATACTAATTAATATCTAATTTTACAATTATCGTGGATTATCCGCCACTTTGATAAAACGAATATGAAATGACTGCATATACAAAGCCAGAAGTGTTATTACACCTTCATTTATGCAATAATATAGAATACGTAATATAGTCATCTTTACGTTTTCCTAATTTCTATATTCAGTTTATTTATTTTTCTTTTTCTTCCAACTATGACTACACATTTTAGTGCCAGAATTTGGTATTAATTATGGTAAAAGTATCGCTGATTGATGTCTAAATGTGACTATAAATTTGACTGTCTCTGGAGTTGTGGAGAACAACCAAAACTTATCTTCAAAATAAAATATATAGATATATTAATTAATGGCTCACGTATAAGAATGGTAATCACATTCTTTGTTGAGAGATGTCTAAGAATGTGGAGTTTTTCTCCCAAAGAAGGTAGTAAATAAATTGGCCAATAAATTTACTGGTGAATGAAAAATTGTGAAAATATTGAACAATTTTGTAAATTAAATATGATAGAGGTCATGGGTCGTTTAATACGTATATGCGAAAATTCAGTTGAGGTGGAAACTAAAATGCACGAACGCGAAATAAAATGAAAGTTCAGTGTACTCAGAAAAATATATAATTGCCCAACTAATCAATGCGGAAAGTAATGTCCACGGTTTGTGTTTGCGTGATAATTCTTCGAACATCCTCGTGCGTTCCTTGATACCGGAGCCAATTTCAAACTCGTTCGCTATCTATTCTCCGTGTCCATTACACTTTTCGTGCGTCAAGAGATTTTGATTCATCCTCGCTCTTGAGGCAGAGGGAGCGGCTGTCCCAACCAGCGCGAGATGAATAAATCGTCAAAAAAAATCCAGACGCATGCTAACCCTTCAACCTATCCCTGGTTCCCTTTGCCCCCGTAACCATCCGCCACCCCCAGTATCCCAGCCAAAGCATCCTCATCCCTTCACGCCCTTTCACCCTTCTGCTTCCCCCCGCCCTCTCTATCTCTTCATTCTGTTTCTAATGCATCCCTTCATTTTATTTAGCTACCGTTCAAGGTTTGCATTCCGGATACCAATCGGAAGAAACGATATCCGTGCCAGAGAAGTGATAAAAATGGCCCTCGTTTCCTTCTATAGGTACCAGGAAAGTTCTTTTAGGGATAAGATCACTAACACTCCTCAAGAAAAATCCTAAACAAAAGAGGGAACAGGTCCTGAAATGAGAGAGGTTCTCATAACCACTACGCTCCGCCCATAAATCCTACCATTTTCAAATGTTATTCCGTTCATGAAAATTCTTTCTTTCGAAAAAGTTTCCTCTCCTGGTAGTGGCTCCCACTTTTCGGAATTGATGGCGCGATAACTTAATGTTTTTCAGTTGCAAAAGCTCGGCTGAGTCAATTCATTTTCATTAAATATACATAACTTGATGAGATATTAACAACGGGAATCAGAGAACTATATCTTTGTCTCCCGCTCTCCCCTCTTATTTCTGTAAACGTCTGCCTTTCCTACGAGAATAGGCGTATCCAGTGGGTGTTGCGAAATTCAAAAAAAAAACGTGTTAAATGAACCCGGAGGACGTTTTAAAGGTTGAATCAGTTCCAACTGCAATGTTGATTTCACACTGTAAAATTGAAACGCTACCTTAAAGCTTCTACTGGGATATGAATGTTCGATAGGACATTTTAGTCTAGAGTTTAAGTTAGAAGGAACCAAATTGTGATAATATCGTATTATCTCTCTCTTCTATTTTATCTAATTGTTTTCTTTGGAATTTAACGTTTGCTTACGGCAACGAAAAAAAAACAAATGGGCTCGTATTATTCTTACAATTTTTTCTATTCACGTGTCGTAAATTCAGATGAAAATCAGTAACGTAGCAGTCTGTATATCATATTTTTCTGTTATTTTGTCCTGCAACGAACACGTGATTGCCGTCGGAAAGTCTCCTTGAAAATTATAGGTCAATAGATTTAACTAAGAATTTATTCCAGTCGCCCCTTCAATATTATAATGTGTGTATGGTGTTTTTCACAAGGAAACTAAGCGATTAATATAACTTAAGACGGATAAGGGATTGAAAAAAATTCATAACAATCAAGCTTTTAGATTTCAGTCAGGCGAGCAGTTTCGCAGTAATAGTACGAGTAAGCCTCAAGGTTAATAGTTCTCGTATAATCCGCGCTCATGTGGAGGGAGCTTAATATTTCGAGATAAACCTCTTCAACGAGACCAAAAGCAGAAAAAAATGTAAATGTTTGCGAAAGTTATGTCGCCCGCAAGTGATTCAGATATCTTATCTCCTTTAAGCCGAGTACCTCTGTTCCAAGTTGAAGTAGGTGAGGCTCAAAATGCGAGCAGTGGTTCTGTATTTTGTTTTTTTTTTTTTTAAATGGTGCCATTCGCAAAAACTCGAAAACGAATTCAAAATTCCAATACCAAACCTCATTTTCTCCTTTTTGCCGCGTCTCTGCAGTGCACGGACCCTGAGCGACGACATTAGGCGCTTCGTTATCTCTGCGGAGGAGTATAATTTCACAGTTTATTCCGCAACCATAACTTTTTACCGTTATTGATTTAACGGGATCGATTTAAGCACCTGAATCTTGACGCGCTCGGCGTCGGCGTAGGCGACGGAGGAAATGGAGGTTCTGGGGAGTAGAGAGGAGGGAGGCGCGGAAGGGGGG
>WURS02068853.1:0-10482 GCA_011762765.2 Rhinocypha anisoptera | reverse complement strand
CATCCGGAAATAAAATATTGCAAAAATATTGACAGATTTAAAATGAAATTAAGGGAATGGATATTATCTAGGTAAAATTTGTATCTTTTTTGATAGTGAAATAGAGTATTAATGATTAAATTTTAAGTGGAATGTTGATGTCTCACTGTGTATTATATCTTTGTATTTGTATAGCTTTTTTGCTAAATAAAGATTATTATTATTATTTATTTTAACGGCATGACTTCTAATAATATGATATATACAACTTGGGAAAACCAAACAGGATATGCCAAAGCTTTGAGGTAAAACTCGTGGGGACTTCCATTATAAGGATTACATCAAAATGTTAATTCTTTAAAAGATCATTAGGAAAAGTATTTAATAACAATTTTAGCCCATGAAACTTCTTTGGCAATCAAATGAAGAGTTTAATCAAAAGCTTCTCTGTAGCTTATTTTTCAAGTTTAAATGCATGTGGCCCAAATGGGTTCATGTATGTAAAATCTAGTTTGCTCACGAGAAAGTTTTATATTACGCGTACCACGAGTTGAGTTCCCAGTTCAATTGAAGACTTCAAAAACTTCACCACTTTTCCTGTAAAAATATCAGAGCACCCGCTGCGACTGATCTACCTGGTTGAATTTTTAGCCTACCTCAATAGCCTTTGCAACATGGAATATATAAGCAGGCAAAGTTGCGTTCCTTTGCCAACTACCGCTGGACGATGCTTTCATATTTCCTGCGACCGAAAACTTTTTTGAGGACAAAGATCTCTTGGAACTTCAAATATGTGCTTTAGAGATTTATATTTTTTATCCTTTTGGCGAAGCCATCGCTGCGGTCATGCAAGATCTTCAGCGGAATTATGTAAAAAATAGGTCATCCGTAAAAGTGAGAGATGAAACATCTCTGCATACGAATCACAGATAAATTCTTGAAATTCATTATGCCGGACCTTATAACAGCCAAATTACAGAGCCAAATTCTTTTTGGGGCTACGCTTGCTCTGGGCGAGTCATGTGGAATGGCATCCGAATGAGGCTAAATTCCTCATAAAGATGTGCACATTTAACCATTAACGCTTCGCAAGATAAAAAGTCGCTGCGTGACTTTAATACTATAGATTATTATGACATATCGCTATAGACTATAGGAACTTCTTCGTAACGTTCTTTATTACATATTTTCTGGTGCCGGAAGAATAATTTCATTTGTAATGTATAGAATGAGGCAGAAAAGGTATTATATCAAATGAATTATTGATTTATGGAGACACATAAGTGCATTGTACGATTTGATATAGTTAAAAGATGATTTTTTTATTATGACGAACTTTTCAGAAATGGGCTGGAGAGAAGAAAATTCATTACCTACGGTCCATAGAATTCAATTGTGATACAGGATTAAATTTATTTGATCGGATGATGTTCAGTAACTCATTTTTTCTTCGCATTTCGTAATTATAGTATTGAAAATAACACTGGGATTTGAATCACTGCGTGTGAAGTCAGTTCAGAAAATATGGTACAAAAACTGACAATCATATTACGAGTACACTGCAATATTGTGGCAACCTGAGAGACGATTCGACAGTATTACATACTCTAGCAGAGGACCCGAAATGAGGATAATGGAAAACAAATAATATGAAAATTCGTAGCAGGAATTAGGTAACGTATCTTATCGGCCCTACAATATAGAAAATAAAAGACACTGAACATATGTGAGCGAAAAAGTGCATGAACTACTATTTATGAACATTGAAGAAACTGCTAAGTGTATTGCCATACTGTCGGTGAGATGGTTTTTGTTAAAAGTATTCAATTATGACAAATTGCGAGTATTGGACACTAAAGTATGTACAAGGAGTGGAAACCTTTTCCTTTACTTCAGTTTGTTATTGATGACATACACAATCGCGACTTGTCTAAGCTGATATTTTTTTATTTATACACGATATCAGATGATGAAAATTACTCGCAAATTCACACACACACACGTGATAAACTATAACCAAAGTAATTTATGTTGAATCCTTTGTAAAAGAACATATTTTAGTGGGTATTTCATACCAAATAAACAAGGTATTCCAAGATGTTAATAAAAATATGACGTCTACTTTGTGTGCTTTTCTCTGCGTAATTCAAAGTCTTTGATAAATTAAACTTTAAAATATTATTAATATTAACGATGCAGAGAAATTCATACTCCTCGATATAGTGTGAGCACTTTTAAACTATTATTTTTGACTCAATTGTTCAAAGTAAAACACTTCGTCATCTCACCGTTACCATTGCATCTATCAAAAGGGCGTCTTGAGTCCCCAGAGGTGTGGTAAGCTGAGATTTCATTAGAGTTATGTCAAACCGCAGAGTTACTCACCGCAGCCAATCCGATCTCCATAATTCATGCTGAATCAGTCAATTTAGGCAGGGCGTCACTTTTAGTGGCAGATTTTCCCTCTTCCAAAATTATACAGACTTAGTGGAGCGTATGGATTGAGTCGGGCTGGTTTTATTGAGCTGGCGCATTGCGGTGCTTCTTTTTCGATGATCATATAAAAGGAAACTTTTCAATTTAAATCTAAGTTCCCCTAACACATTCATCCAAGATTTGGTCGACTACCTTTTCTATTTCAATTTTGATTGGCTTCATTTCATAGTTGGATAGGGCAGGAATTTCTATACTTTAGGTCGGCAAATATTAAGTTTTAATTTACTTTCAGACTTTCAGTATGTTTCCAAACGGTTACATAGGGTCTTCATAGCAATTATTTAAAAAATGGAAAGATGAAAAAGCTCTTATTTAAAAAAAGTTATTTTTATGAATCCTAGATGCTCTAAGAGGTCGCTGTAGTTCACTGGTCGAGCGCTTGGGTACGGAGAAGGGGACCCGGTGATACTGGACAACTCCAGTAAATTCCAAGGTGAAGGATTTTATGCGCAATAGATGTTCCTTAGAAAGCTACAAATGGAGAAAAACTGACCCCCATACCCTGATTCATGAGTTTTTACCTACAATTGGATTGTACTCTCAACCATCAAATCGATTTTATGGGCTGAACATTGTGGTTTTGGTGGTTAAATATTCTAAATGGTAGGACACTTCGTTGAAGATAATGAGATGCTGTTACAAACATTAAAATACACTTTTGAAAATAATTTTCTAAGAGAAAAAAGGTTAAAATTAAATTAATAGAAATTAGTCGAAACTTATAGTTTAAAAATCACAGGTCGAACAGCGGTTTTTCTAAAATTCATTCACTAAGTTTTGGTGCTGTTTACAAATGAACCAATAAATTCGTAATTTGTCCATGAGATTCAAAAATTAAATTCATGAATTAAAGTGGCTTAAAATGGACTTGTTAAACTTAGTGTTCGTGAATCAGATGCAACGTCCACGTCTAACCTTGTTCGACAACGCCCACCCACCGAATGGCCGTCTTTACTACCTGTAAGAGATTTAGGTTAAAATGAGTTTGATGGTAGTTGACCGTCCCCTAATTTAGCAGTTGCTGGCATATAATTTTTGATAACAAAAGTGAAATTATACCACAAAGAGAGCCTATTTGACTTTTGTCTATGCTGTCTATAATCGGCAAAAAATTCTAATTATTTCATTTGATACTTTTTATACAACATAAGAAAGTAATCCGAAGAGTCGGTGAAGAGAGGCTGACAGACTGCACTTACCTGAAGAAGACGGATAGGGTAAATATTGAGGCATGGGAGCTTAGTGAATACCGTATTGGAAGGAATCATAGGAGCGAAGAACCCTAGAGTTAGACCAATGATGACATATGAGAAACAGATAGTAGAAAATGTTAGAGTTAGGATCTGCGAAGGCATAAAGAGGCTAGAAGGTGATAGTATAGCTTCAAGAGATGTGATAGATAAACCAATCTTCGGACTTCAAACTTACATGGTGTTCTATAAAGGAGGAAGGGCACCATCCGACTGGATGTGCCTTCTTCAATTGATAACCGATGAAGACAAAGGAACCAATGAAGAAGTATTCAGAAGAGGACCGTATTATGAGAGTATGCTTTCAATATGAATACAATAGGACAGCTATCAAGACATTACATCTAGCCAACACTCGATTGGAAAGGATCTTATGCGAGGACCCTACAGATAGGCCAAGGATAGTGTATGCGAGAGAATACTGGATAATTCTAGAGATAGGAAATACAAGTCACGAAGAGGTTGTCAAGTGACAAATTAGTTTGGAGAGCTTCTACAAAGCAATCTTCGGATAGGTAACATCTGCTGATGATGAATTCGAAGACACCAGTCCTGCAGTTTACTAATGACATTGGGTAAATCAGGTACTACAAAATAATTTCCAAACAAAACGAATAGGTACTAAGGCTTATGGTGCCATAAAATAATTGGTACATTTTAAAAGTATGTAGCGCTGTAGATAAATACAAATCGTTGTATGTCTTAAGGACTGCATTAAAATATTATAATTTTAAATTATGGGTGGTGAATTTTGGAACAAAAACAATATGAATTGGTAGACTGGATAATGGGATTGGTTTTGGATCCCTATGTATACTCCTGTGATTGTTTTCATGTTTTATCATATATATTTAGGAATGGGTTTTAGGGAATCCTAAGGCTCTTAGCAATGGTTATAACGCAGCATCATTTTCGTGAGTAACAGTGTTATAGCTATCGAAGGCTGTTCAACCATTAATCCAATCATGATAGTTATCATTACTTTGAAATAACTATCATGAAAGATAAACCATGAAAGAATTAACTATCATTCCTTATAATTTCAAATTATTCCTTGAGACGCAAATCAGAATATAGCATATTCACTTAATGGTATTGTTTTTTTGTTTATAGGATGAGTCGACGGTTATAGTCAATTTGAACTTCTCCTCTTCACTTCAATGAAAAAACCCTATTGGACGAACGTAGCGTCCATGATATGCGGCGGGGTTCGAATCCGCTACCTTTGTGTTAACCCGCGAGCGAGCTACCTACCAGCTTAAGCATGCCGGCTTGTTCACTTAATAGTTAGTTAGAATTAAGTGTAATGCATTTTAACCGAAATTGTTCAGAAAGAACTTGAAGCGCGTACGTTTAAATTTACTACTAAATGTTTAAAATGATGAAAAATTGTCGGCTAAGCCTTAATATCCCGTTTTTTTATAATTAGTGAAACAAGATTTGTTAAACTGTTTTACTATTCGCGAAATGTCATTTTCGCACACTAGTCGAGGATATCTTATGTTATGTGGCCCAGAAATAATATGATTAATTCGATCGGAAGGTAGGATATAAGCTCTTGAAGAAAGGAGACAGCTTCCCATTTCACGCCTTCTCAAATTCAAAAATGTATCTATTACGTTGAATTAACTAGTTTATTGTGTTTCAATAGTTATCAGAATTATATGAGATGTGCTAGAAAATTAATGAAACTGATCACACAGAATAAGAGCTGGCAACAATAGAGAATCTCCCTCTTTATTACTACCAGCAGGGGAACATCTGCTTTACCCACAATTTAAATTGCATATCAATCCATTTACCAAGTGAGATTCAGTTGTGACAAGGACGAAATTTTGATCTCTTAGTGCATTACGGGAATGACGTGAAGGAATACGGAACAAAGTTTCGCCATCACATTTTTGCTTGAAACTCGGGGATATCGTCGAAAAGGTATTCTAAATTAATAGAAAGCCAGAGGGGAGTAATACCTTTTCTGTGGTATAAGGGTTTTTTCGGGATTGCGTTGAAGATGAACCCAGCTCTGAGAGACTGCGGAATTCAAAATCCGACCAAGGCGTGGAGAAAGCCAGAAACAGAAGGCTGTTTTGTGTTCAGACCGAAAAAAGGCGGAAAGTTAAAAATCCAGATGAAAGATGGTCATGTTGGAACTGAGGGAACCATCTATTCGTCGAGGACCAGCAAAAGAAAATGTCAATTGAGGACTTCCAGCTATTCTAAATGGGTGTAGCGTGTGTGGAATCTAATTGAGGTTACTTTGAAGGGGAAATTGTGTAATTATAAACTTTTTCAATAAAATAGTTAGTTGTAAGCACAGTCAAAGGACTTTTATAACACACCTCGAAAGAGCAAATAAGAAATAGCACTCTCGTAAAAGTACAATTAATGAAATGTATCATCCGATCATTAATTGAAACTCAGGGCTTCACCTAAAACAAATTGCTGTCCTAATTATATACTCATACATTCAGAATTAAATATCTTTTTCTCTAAAGAACTGATAGCAATAATATCTTGAATTATAAAAATAAGTTACTGAAATACGAAATTTTCTTTTGTAAATAGGTCTTAAAAATCAAATAAGGTATATTTTACAATGGTGCGGCCATTCAAAATAAAAATATATAACCGTGTAGAGTTTCTTTTAACAAAGAGAGAATTGTAAATGATTTCACGGGAAAGAACATCGGATGACAGATATAAACCACTTAAACTCTGACAAGGCTCTTAAAAAAAACGTTAATTAGTTGGCATCTGCTGCCTGCCAGATCGCTGACAACTCCCGCTCTAAACCTTAAAAAAAAACCCTGAGGCATTGTGGCAGAACCAGCAATAAAACCTGGGGTTTTCGGGTGCCAAGAACTTTCACCTGAATATTTTAAACGCTCCTGGAAGAATAATCTTTAACGTGAAAACTGGAGAGAACTTGTCTCCTCACTTAACTGTGTGGCAAAATGTAACGGATTTTCAGTGGATAAATAATAAAATATCTGCGTGTATAGCATATTATAAGGAGACTTTCCTGCTACCGGAGGTTTTATTCGAGATTAGCGAAAACGCATAAAAGGAAGAGTCCGTCACTCTAGTCCGTTTATTCGGAATTTCAGTCGATTGCTCAGAAAAATAAATGGGGTCGCTTTATAAGCTGAGAACTTGAGCACGATGATTTAAGTAATTAAAAGAAAGTGGCGCGGAAATGTAATTTCAGGGAATATTCCATCTTTCATGTGGAAATCAATGTGCAAAACATTTTGAGCAACGCTAGAGGATAAAGAATTTTCTACCAAAAGGCACAATTTGAATGACACAATTAAATTAAAATCCAAATGGTTTGCTCATTAAAATATATATATATAAATAATGAACTAATATTTAATTTTCAACTCAGCACACAGTATTTATATTTTGGTGAACTAATTAAAAGTATATCGCGAAGAAGGTTATTTTTCTATCTTAAACCTGAGTGCAGAAGGTAAACATTTATAAGAAGGTACGTAATAATTTTGAAGGGGTTGACGAAATACACACACCAAAATTCCAGGCACACAATCGGTACACGAGATTCCACAACTGAATATTTCAAAAGTCAACTCCGAAATAATGAAAGAATTCAGAGTTTAAAATAGCCCATGAAAAGTTGCATCAGCTTTAAAATTTTCGAAAAAATCAATCGAGATCCCTTCGGATGAGGTAAATTACTCATGAAGAAAATGAAATTGAGCCAAAGTGGATTAAAATTTTGAAAGGGATAGGCAGGGAAACAAGATAAATGTTTCAGTGAGGTTGACCGAAGGACGGGGACTTGTACGTGGCGGATCGCCTGACACCACCCGAATGGAAAATGAAAGTTTCATATCCAATCGTTCAGAAACGCCTACAGACGGTTACCTCTACAGCCACGGAGAGTTTGATTAACAAGTATGTCCAATCGACCAAGCAAAACACTCATATGCTGAACTCACGAGGTTTGTTAAAAAACATTCCCTAAAATGTATTTTTAAACTCAATGCTCACCTAGACGCCACTGGCACATCACGCATTCCAGGTACTGTGACAAAACGCTCTGTTTCCGTTTTTATTTCCTTCTTTTTAAATTTTTTTCAAAATTATTTTGGTTATCTTCTGCGATTTTTATGACTGACTTTCAAGATAGATTAATTTGAATCTGTGAAACTCGGTGCAGTATATTTTTTTATATAATCATTCTAACAAGAACTGATCTTCAATGAGCTAAAGATAGCAGGCCTTTTAGGATGACACTATAACCCATAATTATTCCAAATTTGTGATCGAATGAGACTTTGTCTGTTAAATGCGTAAAGAAAGATATCGAAACATGTGAGAAGCAAGCACGGCTTGTTCCACCACGACGACATGTTCCTGCATTTGGCTTTATAATTCGTGGATAGTATACATAAAATATATTAATTGTTCTCCACTGATCTAGATGTCTACTTCCGCAAGTTTATAAAGACATTTTCACCTCGCCGATTCCCAATTAACCCAAATAATTGAGAGGATTCAACCCGATTGCGGACGAAAAAGAAAAATCGCCGACGACGTTCAAAATAATTGCAGCAGAGATCTCGATAACTGCTTTTAGAAATAAGAAATTGTTTTGCTGATACGGGTAAATTCGTCGGAGAGGAACAAAAATGTGAGGAGGAGAAAAACCAATTGTTTCCCGGTACATTTTGCGTTGAAAAAGAATCATTCGCCAACTTGTTGACGGGCTATGTTCATAAGACATAACATAGAGCAAATTGTTGGGGGTGCATTAAACAAATTCGGCATGATCAAATAAATGTTTGGAACCCATTCAAATGAAAAAGGAGAGGACACATCGTAGGAGGACTTCGTCCTTTTTGGAATCTGAGTTGAGATTTTGAGAACCGGTCTGGAAGGATCTAATTGGCAAATCGAGCAGACTGCACCCTCAAATCTGATCCCACTTATGCAACTCGTTACGAACGAAAACGTAACACTAGTAGAAAAGCCTGGTGAGGGGAAAATGTCGAGGTTTCAGGCACCAATTTGTGTAAGCGATTAATAGTGGGATGGAAACACTTTTCCACATAACCGTTTATTTGGAAATACGGAGTGTTTTTTTTCAGCCTGTCATGGATACTACTGGACCAGTGACGTGGGTTGATGAATTATTACAAGCTGCATTATTTTAACGCTTACTTAGACAGAATTATTTATTCCCGAATTTAAATGGTAGTTGCATTAAGTTAAAGCTCAATTTACTACCGGAGGAACCAACAAGAGGTTTCAGTTCTGACACGATTCATAGTTACAAAAATAGGAAAGGGCATGCCCGGATTGTTGGATATAATTGGGATTAAGAAGGTCTTCTTTCCTACAGATTACCCAAATGGATAGCGGTGCTTCCCCATTTAAAAACTTTTTTGCGACCTATCGGGTAATGTGTAAATGCAAATAAAGAGATAGAAACAGAATGAAAAAATATATTCTATTCCTTATGAAAAAATGTAAATTAATTGTGTGAATGTTAATATGTGATGAAAAATGAATTAAGATATAAACCATGGAAAAAATGCGTTAATTGAATTATTGTTTTATAAATAGTAGGTGTCATTCCATAAGGAATTTTTCGTTGACTAATTTTACTAGTTTTATCTTTTAACCTTTAATCATTAAAAAACTTATATCCACAGTTCAGTTATATTCGGAAAAATTTTATTATAATAGTCTTTCACACTCAGAAATGACGTGAACTCCACAAATAATCCGTGTGGTTCCTGCTAAACGTATTTTCCAGTTACAGTCTGTCCTATTACGCATGCGCACAAGGATTTTGTGCCGTAGAAAGTCATTAGGCACGGAACGAGAGTGGATCACGTTTCTTGAACGACAGGTCTATGTGTGGTAAGTGATTTAGAAGTGTCAGGTGACGCCGTGCGATATCTTAACGCATGTTATTGCATACGCTATGTTTTGGGGATGCGGAAATGAACATTCACTCACTCATACAATAAAATCGGCGTACATTAACCGAAAGACTCTCTCTGTTTGGAAAGCCTTCCCGGTACCTGATACAAAGCACAAGAACAGTAACACAGAAACAGGAAGTGTGCACTTTGAAAATGAAAATCTGTAGGGTGTGTCCAATTCCCGTCCTATTAATTCTGATGGGATAGTGAATTAGAAGCTACTTTGTTTTTATAGACACGACTGACTTCTCGTGTTTACACAATACTGAGGATTCTTTTGATTTAGAATAAAGGGTTATAGTACTAAAGTACGAGTAAATAATTCCTTGATGATTAGTCGGTAAGTATTAGTTTCTTCGCGACCAGTGGTAGTAAGGGCGTCGTCAGGGGTTGACATGGGAAGACAGCTGTCCCCTCCCCCAATAGATAAATGAATGGTGAAAAAATATAAAAAGAAAAACAAAATGGAGAACTTACCAAAAAAAAACAAACAACAAAATCCTGATTTTATCGTATTACAGGACATTAACATGTATTGTAAACAAAAATATATCTTTAATTAAATATAAACAATTTATCTAGCCATGTAAATGCTCTTAGTTTAGTATATCTGCATCTTTCCCCTACATCCACATCTACATAATACCCCGCAAGGCGCCACAAGGGCGTGTGGCAGGGGGTGAGTCACCACCATACATTCACATGCACTCTCAATGTACATGGTACAAGTCATGCATTACGCACAAAAAGAAGAAACTATGATGCAAAACCTAATACGAGAACTACAAAACATGCTGGAC
>WURS02068842.1:0-10482 GCA_011762765.2 Rhinocypha anisoptera | reverse complement strand
TCTCTCTCTCTCTCTCTCTCTCTCTCTCTCTCTCTCTCTCTCTTTCTCTCTCTCTCTCTCTCTCTCTCTCTTTCTCTCTCTCTCTTTCCCTCTCAATCGTAGGCTCAGTGTCATCCGTTATCAATCACAACTCGAGCAATGCTCATCATTGTCCCGTGTTATTTGATCGTGATTGCACCGATCGCTTACACTCACATCGTGATTCACCCTTCTCGGTCTTTCAACTTGTTGATCTATATGTCTTTTCCAATTGTCCGCATCATCTCTAAAAAAAGTTGCAAAGCCTCATTTTTGCGTCAGGTTTAATAAGCTGAAATATCAAAGTCGAGTGAGTCAACTTTTTTATTGTCTCTTTATATCTTTATCGGCGGTAGCTAGGATAAAAATTGAGCCAGCCAGACAGACGGTAAGACTGGCACGTAGTAACAGAAGTAATGCCAAAGTGGAGACCAGCAATCAACGCGGGAGCCACTTGTGTCACTACACTGATTCTTGAGCAGCAATTAAATTTAAACAATTTCTTTTTTATATGAGGACGACAGAGTCGAGTGAAGGCTTACGTGAGAGGGTGAGAGCAAAAGAGAGAGAGAGAGAGAGAGACATAAAGTAAGAGAAAGCAAAAGATAATACCAGATTAGCAGTAGCCGGTGACCGCAAGTGAGAAGCGGTTTCTGACGTGTGCAGATTGCAAGGGTATGCCCAAAGTAATGGCGGACCCACTCGACTGGCCTATTGCGCCAATCTCACTCACATACCTGACTGGTGAATAGATTCGATGAAGTAATGCTGCTTACTAGATATCCCAGGATATTTTTGGCGATGAAAGTTGGTTTTCGTACAAAAACTATGGTGATACTGTGACACATTTGTTAGTCACTTACTCTGATGCTTTATATACAGAGCAACATATACAAACAAAAGCTGTGGTTCTGTGGTAGAACTCATATAAAAAAGCATTGGAAGAGGCACAAGGTGGGGGGGGTGAATGGGGGGTTTCTCTACCCGACACGTCCCGGCACCACTGACACAATGAATGGAGATTGTCACAGATTTTCACACTGGTGTGAGACTCGTTGTAATTAGATCGGCCCGACGGTCAAATCGATGAATGGCGACACGTACTCTACTCTCTGCTTGTCATTTCACTTTCATAATAAATGAATCTGGTGCTATGCGCGGTGTATATAAAATAGTTGGAGATAAAACTTGTTTATTCATTCGAGAAAGCTTAAAATGTAAAATAAAATGCACAAGTGCAAAGTCGACGTAGTCTCTAGTTTGATTCAATTTGTCATGCAATGCGAACCATTACTACTTGAGTGAGCTCAAAGTTGATAAACTGCACTGAAAGTTTAGTGGTACCGTATTTCAATCACTCAGTGACTCGGTCTACTATTTGCACTGTAGAAACACTGCTACTGTGATGTCATTAATAATCCACAAGCAAATGGAGCGCAGGGGAGAGATGGATTCAGTGGGTCAGCGCACCACTTCACTTCTCATAGTGGTTTGATTCAGCGCGGCAAGGAAAAGATGTGGCCAGACGGTGATGTCGTCGACGATGCCGGCGACAATGTGCAACTGGTGCCAGATAGCCAACACCGACGCATGTGCATTTTAATTGGCTCATGTACAACACTTATCGTCGACGTATGGAACGTGGTCTCCATTGGCAACTCGATGCTTAGTTTGTCCTGGTGACTTTGACAAGCAAAGCCAACCGAGTCTCGAGTGGAATAGTCCAGTCAAGTTCAGCGAACCACTTGTGAGTTAATCATGTCGTGGCTTAGCATGCGGTATCACACAGTAGTTGCGCCAGTTGTGGCAATGGAAAAGTACAAGTACAGCAGCAGCTAGTGTCGACAGACAAGGCAAAGGTATCACTCGGCATACGATGACAAGCAAGTATGAAATTTCAAAAATGACACGCTGCGCTTTGAGTGTAGCTGGCCATTTGGCAGCATTCGATCGATCTCTTGTTACCAATCTATCACCGTTTCTGCTTGTCATCGAATGGCACATGACGTCCAGCCTGGCGCGTGCTGGCATCGACACTTCTCACTCCACTCTACTTGCCACCGAACGACACTGAGATGCAACACTCAGTGCCAATTCAATGCACTGTTCTCCGAATTTACCGCTAGTTTGTACGCATTCCATGCTTTCAATCAACAATTTGAATAATTTGAAAATTGCATTGTTTTATTATGTATTAAATAAATTGTAACAAATGTAACGTTGCATTAATTGTAATGACAAAATTAGGTCAAAAAACAAATGTACATAAGAATTTAAAAGAAAATTAATTAGGTCATAGTGGGAAGTGTGTTGGTCAAAAGGTTAAACATTGAAAAAAGTGGAGTTGATGATTGCAACAAAAAGGGATTGGTCTGTGAGGAAAAGGAAAAGAAAAAAGGAAAAGGGAGGAAGGGAATAGAAATTGATCGAATTGATGCGTGTTTGCAAGTCTCACTTTGATTTTTTGAGAATACCCACCAGTTCTTGACTAGTGCGTTCACTCGAACTGCTATCGGTTGGCACAGATCGGTGTGACATCAGTTGAGGCGGCACAGAAAAACTAGACATTTGGTGGGACTGGGCCGACTGTGAATGCTCACCTCCCTCTGCATGTTCCCCCTTGGACAAGTTGCTCAGATTGATGATAATATTTTTGTACACACCAGAGTCCTGACTCGAGTCCTCGCCTGAGCTAATGTTTTCTTCAATTACCACTGAGCCTGCCACCGAGAGAAGACTTTCATCAGAAGACAGTGTTTTGTTGATCTTGTGATGTTGTCGTGCAAAATCGGACGGAGCTGGTTGATTCTGCACTAAGAATAATTCAACAGTGAGCAATCATATGATCTAACAAAGCTACGGTTCAACTTACTGTTCTCTTGCGAGTCCTGTCGAATATCACTACGTCGTCGGAGATTGGTCTCTTGAGCTCGTACGTTGGTAGATGTCGAACTAAGTAGACCGTTGCTATTCTCAATCACAGTCTGGGTAGCAATCTCCACAAAGCTTTGCGAGCACTCGTGTCGAAGACAGTTGACAATTGCCGAAAATTGAGGCAGTTTCTCCAGATCTTCGCCGAAAGTACGTCGGAGAAGGTGGATAATACGTATCCGACGGGTAGCCGTGTCTTGGCGAGCCAATAAACCTACCGTGTCTTCTTGTCGATAGCCAGAGTGTTCGCCATGGTCTTGGCTTTCGGTGGGCTTTTCCGAAAAACTCTGACTTGCTACTTTAAGCAACAAAATAAAATATGTATTATATGAACGTTTAGTGACAAAAGCATAAAACTAACCGTGCATTCGTCGGCCTCGAGCAGTTTGACGATCAAGTGCCTCGGCAGCTCTCACCGCTCTGATGTGTTCCTGAACGTTAGCGGCAATCTTGTCTTGTTTGCTGATGCGAAGTCGTGAGAATAATCCTTTCTTCCTCTTACCACCACGCTTGTGATGGTTGTGATGATGACTACTAGGTGGCGGGTATGGCGACGAGGAATAGTACGGATTGTGAATTGTTGCAATGTCACTTCGCTTGTAATGCACGTCGATTGAGTGATTTCTGTCAAATCAAGCCCAGCGGAGAAGAGTAAGAAGAGTGCATCTAAAGAAAAGTCAACTTACCGTGGTGACTCCATGCTGAATTCACTTGTGGAGTGAGACGAGTGACGTGAGACTGCCATTGATGAACTTGTTGTTGTGGCCGCTGGCATGTACCCGATGTGACACCGAACATTCTTGGCGGTGGTGAAATAACTTCGGTTGTTTTTCTCCGGCTTGAACAGTATAATGTAGAGCTTGGGAAAAAAGAGCAACACCAAAGCAACAATTGCAGAAAAGCTAATACACAAGCTCAGTGTGATAACATTTTCATCTGAGTTGTAGTAGATGGGAACAAATGCAATCCAGATGACCAGTGTAGTGTACATGGTAAACCCAATAAACTTTGCTTCGTTGAAATTCTCCGGTACGTTGCGTGTTTTGATGGCGTACAGTGTGCAAAAAGCGATGAGAACAAAATCGAAGCCCAGTGGTGCAGAGATGCCTAACCGAAATGAGAAACAATTGCACATTCCAATCAATACGGTACGGAACCAATGAGACTGAGTGTTCCCTGAAATAATCTAACCAGACGGTACCCCATCGATGTTCTCCGGATAGAATTACAAATAATGCTTTTCATTAGATTTGTCAACACTAGATCTGGGCATAGCCTAGCATGAGGACCCAGAACACCATGGGATGTGTGAGCGCACTACGGCAGGCAAAACGACATGCAGCCTAGCGGGTGATGTTGGTATTGTTGGTAAACTTGCCATCTATTTGCTTAACGCGCTGCCAAATTAACTCAAATTGTGCCTGCCGGTCATGTAATAATGTACGCACACGTTGCTAGTCGACTTTTCCTAATGCGAACGAGCGACAAAATGAAAATTAATTCCTCATCACCATCGACATCATTTACAACAGCACAAGCAGCAGCAATGGCAAACTTGTGCATGGCAGTAGATTGGTGTATGTGCGTGTACTCAACAGCACCTATGTGCCTTCTATTGCGCCAAGCACTTATTGGCCATTAAGTAATTCAATTTGGCCCGTCAATCTTGGCAATGATTGATAGTATTGCCTACTACCCCGTTCCTTAGTTTAACTTGGAAACATTCTTCTTTGGCACATAGCTTATGTCTTAATTCTTTTCACTCATTTTACATAGTCTTCTTTTTTCACCATATTGTTTAAGGATTAGGCCAAATTAAAAATTGTCTCATTGTGTGTATCAATCTAATTCAATAAATTAGAAATTACTTAATTCTAATCAAAAAAGCCCTATTCAAAGTAAATTTACATTTTAATTATCTCAATTTTAGACAACCACTTGAGGATATATCAGAAAAATTTGATAGGTATAAGCTGCAAACTATAAGAGTGATCCAGTGTTAATAGAACAAGAGGATTTACTGAGACATTAGTCACACTGCCATTTGCTTTTCCATAAAATGTAATTGGATTCGTTTCAAAATAGGAAAAAACAACTAGTAAAAGTAATGGAATTTGTAATAACTAGACTGGCCATTGACTTTGTTTTGAAATGGTCAAAGTTGCTGTTGTTTCTTTCAATGATAGCAAAAACATTATTTATGGTTATTTAAATAATATTTGATATGCTTCCACATGCTAGTATTGCAATTTTCAATGGATAGTGGTCAGATTGCAATGGGCTTCTTTCCCCCCTTTCTCTCTCTCTTTCTATTTCTCAATGTGCCTTGGGTTTCACAATCCACGTGGACACGTTTGTTGTTTGATTGTCTCTATTTGCATTAGCATTGCTTTGTGTAGATGTGTTTGTGTAACCAAACACGCCCGCTCAATATGTCATCCACTTGGAATCTTTAAATAAAATTTTACCTTCTTTTTTTGGTGTACCAAACGCTAGATATGCTACTTTTTTGCGTATAATGCAAACCACTGGCATGTCGGAGATAAATAATGACACTTAATCCTATGCAAAAACTTAGTCAAATATTCAGTTTTTATTATATTAAGATTTTTCTCTTTTTTCAGAAAAGTTGGCGGTTGACTAGGCCTTTTATTTTATTTATATATATATTCCACATTGCTATTGAAAGCAATTAAGGTACTCAGGTTAAGGTGTGTGAGTGTATTCGCTAAAATAAGCTCAAATTAATATGTACACCTTTTTGATATGATTAAGGAAAAAACCGCTAAACCTTTGAAGAAAACAAAGTTGGTTTATTATAATTGGTGCAGTGCTTTATATATGTGTGTATGTTTGTAGTAAGTAAAAAGTAGAAAACAATTTTCAAATGATTCGTTGTTTGCACTTGCGTCATCGGATGTTAACACACAAACTGGCAATCTGTGGCCTAAACTGGCGCCTGACAAAACATCAAAAAAAACTTTGATGTCTAACATGTTGGAGATGTTTGTGTGTGTGAATGTGCGAATGAGTTGTGTTGGGTGTGTTGTATTAAAAGGTAAGTTTGCATTGTGGCTTGCTTTCTCCTGTAATGCTTTTTGAGTGTAAAATAACGAAAGATTTGCCATTAATGGGTCAAGTTATCCTGCCAACTTGCTGCCGACAGTTGCATGTCGGTTTGCTTATATTTGGCAATACCAAGTGAACCAGCCTAATAAACGTTTGGATGTGTGTTTGTATATCTAGACAAGTGAGAAGTAGAGAGTAGAGTGGGGGAAGAAGAGCAATACGAAGCATTAAGGCCCGCAATGTCTAACTGCCATTAGGGTTGGAAAAAAGCACTCTTCGTTTCGTTCACCGTTTACTTTGTTGAAACTTTAAATCAAATCACGGGTGGTGACGAGAAGATTGGATTTACATAAACTACCGTTTAGCGCAATGTTCTCTTGCTTGATTCCAAGCAAGCTCGTTCGCTTTACCGAAAAGTGTTAGTGTCATGCCTGACACTTGCCACCGGGCTAATACACTAGGAGATACCCGGAAAAGGCCGAAACCGGTGCTCGGTCATTGCCACACACATTCACCCGATCACAGCAAAGAGTGTCACTCAGTGGTCTTGTCACCGCACTGGCTAACCACATACTCACACTAAAAGAAAAGATAGAAAAAGGGAAACTCAATGGTGCAATGCAAATTGGCAACGGCTCAAATTGAGCATCCACACTCGAACCACATCGACTGACTCATTACCCGACAATGCATTTGAGATTCGAGCTCACATTTGCAATACTCAATGATTGCATCCAATCGATACATTCATTACGGACCACATTAAATCCTCGACTTAATTGAAGGTTATGGGCAAATTCCAGCTGCACTAGAAGGGCTCGAAATAAAATAAACTATGTTAAGAATCTAAATGGTTTAAATTTGTACACTCGTTAGTCACGTGACTTGATGTTGAGTTAAATGAGAGTGATGTCTATTAGTAAGTCATTTTGTTTATATTTATCCAGTTTGTATTGACCTAACCAAACGTAAAAAAGTCGATTATATATGTATTTTTGAAAATCTTGAGTGCAATTTAATATAAACGCTGATGGTGGTTACTAGACCGAGATTTACTTCAAAAGAGCAGTAATCTCAATCGATCTTGTGGGGTCCCTGGAAATGTTGTTTAAGCATAACTGGAGTGTGTAAGCACGAGGTTTGCCCATTTATCCAAATGCGAATGCCCTATCAGCAAGAAACAGTGCAGGCGATGAAGCTTTAGTCTTCTCGTTCTCTATTAGTCATCAAAGACAAGCAGTCTATTTAACCAATTGACCATGACTAGACTGAGCTAAACCAAGTCAAGGTAAATGAGTCTCTCGAGTGAAGCCAGACTGGGTAAAGTAGCCAACTATGGTGGGATCTAACACTGACCACATTATACCCCAACTATCATGCCTGCTTATCATGCACGGCCCAATAGTGCTTGGTTCGATAGCGACTATTTAGGAGCTACTTAAGTTGATTGATAATTTGTGGCCATTGCTTTGCATGCATTACACGCCGCACAGAGGGTGGCTTTGAACGCAACCCCCATGTCGTGAGAATCGAGAGATGTCAGGCCAAAAACAAGAAAGCAATCGACAAGCAAGTTGGACCGAGTGACCTTTAGGTGGCACTGAGGCTTTGCGAGAGAGAGAGACACCAACATGATGGTTGGGTTAAAGCACAAGTGAAGTAATCGATGCCGGTTGAGAGTCACAACGGGCAATAGCTCTATCATCAGCTCTGACAAATGGCATTGCGGCAAGTCATTGGGAAGGCGCTACTCGTCATTCGATTGAAATCGATCGCGATGTTCTTGTTGTGGCTTGATGTTGTGTCGATACCGCAGACCCCGATGGACGTGCATCATCTCCAATCCTGATTTGATGCACTGCGTTCGGTCACCACCACCAACAAACAACCAAAAAGGCAGTAGGAGAATCGCAGCGGCCATTAATGTTAATATCGGCACGATTGCATATCGGGTCGTGGATCAATCGTGCGGACTGGTCGACATGTCGCCAGTTGGCCAAAGCCTCGTTTCTCAATTTGCTTAGCTAGTCAATGCACCCTTACCCCTAACTTTGAGCTCTATCATTTAACTTCTGCCATTTCTTGAGACTACCACTTTTATAATTTATCTTAATTTAGGCTCATTGTCTTATTCATTGATTACGACCATTTATTCTACTTTGCTAATGTTTGTATATATTTGTTTATTCATCGTCTTCTCAAAGTTATTAGCCAAAGAAGTCTAATGCAATAATAATAATTCACATGAAAAAATTTTAATTGATAAACATGAGCGGAGAGCGAATTCCCGGGTGAGCCCGATTTGAATAGTGCAACCAAAGAAGTGAAAAAATTAACAGACGTAACCGGTTGACGAATGTGCCACTAGTTTCGGTGCAGACAGATCTATGACGCTAAGTAGCAAATAAATAGAAATAAATGACAATAAGCTTTATAATTCGAGATTTGTACTGACACGGCCTGCAAGTGTTGGCAGTGTTGGCACTTTTAAGTCAGATAAATTGCACTCACTAGCTGACTCTCAATGCTAAACTAGTGATATGGCTGCCGGTGGACGAGCTCAACCATCGCTAAAGTTACTCGCCATCTTCACTCTCTCTCTCTCTCTCTCTCTCTCTCTCTCTCTCTCTCTCTCTTTGGTGAGATATGTCTATTCATGTCTGGGGGGGGAGACAGCGAAAGATAGTGTGTGTGTGTGTCGATGAGCGGTGAGCGAACATCGAACGAATTAGAGAGAGAGAGAAGTAAATTAATGAATGAACCAATCAGTGGCGATTATTTGCCTTATTGGCGAGTGAAGAAGGCAACAATGGCTCAATAGCAATAATGGCTATGCTTGCCAGCCCATTGACAAGTGAGTCAATCGAGTGCCGGTCCTTAGCTGGACCGAGTCTTCTTCTTCCTAATGAAACTGAATGGCCCGTTAGCAACAATGGCTTGTCGGGCCACCAACTGTGTGAGCCCTACCATAGTACCAGTAGCAAATTCTGGCCTCAAGAGGATGCCCACGGTCGCCTGAGAAACCTAGGAATTCAACTAATTGGCTACTTACTTGTCAGCTGGGTAACTGATGCTCTCTCACCACCCCCCTCCACCAATGCTTTTCATAATAGCTATTGCGATAGTGATAATAATTTTAAATTTATACCTAAAACTACTATTCACCAAATTAAAGCGAATGGCTTATCAGAATTTGAATCAAATCTTATTAAATAGCAAAAATGCTTGAATCAAATTGAATGAAAATTTGAATTTTAACAATTGAAAGTTTGCTATAAGTCAAATAAAAATTTAAATTGACTCATTAAGGTGTGACAAAAATGTAAAATTGCAAAACATAGAACTTTGAAATTAGAAACCTACAACCATACTTGTTTTTAGTATATATAATGGTAGGCAATAACACTTTTAAAACTTAAATCATAAAACCCGGAATGCTTGGCAGACATTGTCAAGGTATCTATTATTACTGTTAAATTATCTGTTTGAGTCTCTATTTTAAATTGCATATTGCAAACACTATATTAAATTTTATTTTTAAAAATATTCACTTTTTTGTTTGAATTATAAAACAATGATTTGATTAATAAATATGTGTGTGAAGGTCTATTAAACTTTCAGAATGAAGAAAAAGGATAGTGGAATACAACTTAATCTTATATTCATGTTGCTAGGACTAACTGGCTAATTTAGGTTGTTTGGAAGTATATTTGTCAAGTCTAAGTTTCTTTCACTTATCAGTTTATCGCTTTCTATCTATCTACTTATCTATCTATCATTCCGTCTTTCTACTTTTTTGATTAGATGAGTTATGTACGTTTAGGTCAATAAAGTTAACATATCTTTTTATTTAAGATTAATCGGTAAACTACAAAGAAGAGTCTTTTCCTCATCTTCCCAACATTGGCCAGATTTATATTTTGTGATTAAACATATTTGTTAAATAAAGATTGTATTTAACTTTTTATCAAGATATAAGTTACTTGAGTGTTTTAGTCTTAATTCTTTAAATTATTTTCACATTGATAAACTTAATTTCCAGCAATATCCATAATTATTTGAATTCTAAGAGAGAGGGTTTGGTAAAAGTCCCTGAAGAGTACCTCACAGATGTGAATCTGTTATGAAAGTGAATCAAGAAGTAAAGTAAGTGTGCAATATTACTTTTTTTAAAACTTAAATCATAAAATTTGGGAGGCTTGGCAGACATTGTCAAAGTACCTGTTATCACTGAGTTATTACTTTTAAATTATTTGGTTGAGTCTCTATTTTAAATTGCATATTGCAAACACTATATTAAATTTTATTTTAAAAATATTCAAACTTTGTTAAAATTGTAAAATACTGACTTGATCAATAAATATGTGAATCCGTTATTGTCGCAGCTCAAACTTTGGTGCGACTTTCTGTTTAATGTTTGTTTAGAATATTTTGAGGAGAGATTCTGTACTATGCGAACGGTGT
>WURS02068831.1:0-10483 GCA_011762765.2 Rhinocypha anisoptera | reverse complement strand
CAGATAGACTAGATAGCGGACGACGGCAACGAGAAGTAGATGGCGTTAGCGGTCACGATTCCTGAGCAACACAGACGCGGAAGATAGACATGGAAGATGCCGGGGAACTTAGCAAGATAGCAAATCGACTATATTCTCATAATGACAGAGGTATAAGAACCAAGTTATGCAGTACAAGGCGCATCCCGTCATCACAAATGGTATTTATGTCGGGAGATTGGTGCAATCCGGAGGCTACATTTTTCTAGGTATATATATTAATGTGGTGGTTTCCCCATCACCTTCCACATCTAAGTACTGAGGCCGATTCCGTGAACTTCACTCTCGCCCCCAGCTGTGGAAATTGATGAGGCCGGACTAATCATTTTGACCTGTGCCATCAAAATGTTTCAGGCGAAATTGCTGCCTTCCACCAGTGGCTCGAAATTTTAGGAGCCGGTCTCGAAATTTAGTGATAACTCAAACCGAGATAATTTGTCTTCTCCAAGCCTCGAATCTGTGACTCTCAGTTCCGTAGGCCAGCTCGCTATCCCTCAACCATCTGCTCCCCGACATATCTCGGTGCGGACATAAATAGTGACCTCGATAACGTAGTAATGGATGATCGTCTACATCGTCTACGTTATAAGAAGATAAGATGGGCAAAAGGATCCAATGTGAACACAAAACCTTATCTGAGAATAAGAGAGCACTACCTTCTTCACAACACACAACAAATGTCTAAATCCTCCAGTTTCTCCATCGTAAAACCTTTGCCTGCAACGTGTGTAATATGTCTGGGATAGCTTCGTTCCAATGTCCCTCTTCGCCCTGGCGTTCGTGCCCTGGTGGAGAATATTTCGAAATCAAACTTCGCCAAACATCTGGGCGACAGAGAATATTGGAGTGACTTCATCCGAGGCATGATGCAGGTAACGGACAATGGTTTGAATATGTACCTGCTGGAGGAGTTGTAGTTTATGAGAGTGTTAATTGACATATTGTGAGCGACATAATAGCTGGGACACAGTCCCCAATTCTGGGTTCTTTTGTGTTTCTAATGACTACACGGTCGTGACCCTCCTCTCATCCAGTGCATTCCCACTTTATGTACACCTTCTCTGCCTAATTTTCTACCACCCCTTGTGGATGACTGAATTCCCCCGAGAACACCCCTTCCCCCCCTACTGAACCAAACCAATCACCGGCCAACCGATTCCATTCCCTTCCTCATTTTCCCCCTTCCCTTTCTCTTGGCTATATAATGACTGATGTACTTAATTAACTTTACACTTGCGGATGACACTAAGCGCTGAAACTAGTTGTACGAAATAAATTTTAGTTGAAACCGTGTTTTTCGTCATTGTGCGATTATATCAAATGTGCAATAAAGGCTTAATTTCCATATGCTCTGTGTTCAAGAATCTCACAGTTTATACTATACATAAGAAAATTATTCAGACAGAACAATTAATTTTGATCAAGTAAAAGCCATTTAAAGTTGTATATGATATTCTATTAGGACATCCATGAACAAGTTCAGGAGTCGTAGTGGCCTTTTCAACCACGATTTTATTTTATTTGGTATATAAATATGTCCATGTGTACGTTGAAACTATTTACAGTCACCGATTTTTAAGAGAATGTTTCATCAATATTTATGCAGATTGTGGCTCAAGACTTGAACGTGAGTATTGAATTAAATGAATGCATAGTCGCACAACTCATATTTTGTCATTAGACAAAATTAAATATTCTGTGCTTTTAACTACTTCAAGGAATTTTCGTTTATTGCATTTTATACCTTAAAACAATGTAAAACTGTAATTTTTTTCAAACTCACATTTGAGATAGAAGAAGGTACGAATGTTTTCCCGGCGTATTGCATTGGTGAAGTAAGAGTTGGTGCTTTCCCGGAGAATGTTGTTTATGAAGTTTTTTCGGGTTTCCAACCGGTTAAAGGGTTCCATTGTGACCCTTAAAGTTGGTGAAGGTCATTCGGGTTCTCCATTGGGGGTCACACTCTCTGCATTGCCGCAGATGTTTCGATTGGGGAGTAGTCCATCATCCTCAGGGTTTTTTGAGGCCTTGAGGATGATGTACGACTCGCCCATCGAAACGTCGGCAGCAATGCAGAGTGTGACTCGGTGGAGGACAGAAAAACCTTCACCGATAGTTCATATAATTCGTAAAAAATCTACTATGGACGTTTGTACAAATTTTGCTTAAACTAAATATGAAGCCATTCCACCAAGTACGACCTTAACCTTATTCTTTTATTGTAAAACCTATTAATTAAATGTTGTTACTAAACTTCTGAACTCAATTATCATTTCCGATATCAATACCGAGATCAGGGTATCGATTTTCTGAATTTCGAACTCCGGTTTTCACTTAGGGACACCGCATCGCAAAGTTACTAATTTTCCTAAACAGTTAGCAGGAACTAGAGACGCAATCCTGAACTCACAACCAAGAAGGCGAGCGAGAGAGGAGATCCCCTTTACGGCCTCCCTACCCTCCACCACCGGCCCTTTGTCCCCTTGACCCGGGAATCCTCAGAAGATTCCCCATCTCCAGAATACCCCGCCACCTCTTCCCTCCCTTCAGACACTCTCGGCATCGAGACCTCCACTTCGAGAGAGAGAGAGAGAGATGAAATCTCCCAGGTCTATATCTCTCAACTCTCCCCTCCTCCATTCCCAACTGCTTTCCGTCGACTACCAAGGATCCCCACTCTCACAGTCCTCCAGCAACTCCACATCTCCTCTGCTCTCGATTTTTTTCTCCGCCAAAAGAAAGACTAAAACTTACGCACCAGAGGGAGAGAAATAGAGGAGAGAGGGAGAGGGAGGGAGAGAGAGAATGGCAGACAGGGAGAGAAATCAGCAACAGGTTGGAGGGACAATGCACTTGCCCGAGCAGGGAAAGGGGTAATGAGATATTTGTGAACCCCCATTCGTTGATATGAGAAAGGTGAAAATGATTAAATGAAAGGGGAAAGATATGGAAAGATGCTTCGGGAGAATGGGGAAAAATCCGATCACGGGGGGAATCAAACCTCTCGTATAACGTGAGAGGAAAAGAAATAGATTATGCTCAAAATTTCATCGCAACGTAGGATTATCCTGCATCTGAAACTAGGTCAGTTTCGAGAGTCGGCGAGGTGCCCTAAAGTCAAACTCAGATTTTAAAAAGCCAAAATCGGCATCATTCAGTTAAAATAATTCAAAGATCAGAGTTGCACATTGTATAAGAATCTAACCAACGTCTAAATTATACAGAGAGTGAAAATTTATCTAGGAGAGATGTGAACTGAGGCCAGTGTACAGAAAATTACAAATACATATATTCACAAAACTCTGTTACACGCATAACAAAGATTTCCCGACGTGTATGGACAAGATAAAAGAGTCGTAAAAGATTAATCAACTTTGTAGCGAGCAACTTACGATGAAATGGAAATGTGTATAAACATTTTGAAGACAGATAGTTGAGGGGTGAGCCGTTGGCTGTGGAGTGAAGTTGAAAGGAGAAACCTTTAAGACTGGGAGACACGATTGGCGGACAACGTAGATACGGGAGAGACGACGTGAAAACGGGAGCGATTTCGCCTAAAGCGGACGCACTAGCGGTCCTTATTGAATGTGCAGAGAAGAGTCAACCGTGAAGGTGTGCCAGGTGTATGTGTTGGCGAACTCTGATTGGCCCTCTGTGCAAGTGAGAAGAGTAGGGAGATGGAAGGTGGTCATAATCTCCTCACTTGTACGCGCATTTACGTGCACGAAAATGGTCGTGACCGCTGTACGTCACACTGCGCTGTTCTAGTTGTCATTTCCGCGTTCCACCTTGACGTCTCCCGTCAACGTTTGTCGTTAATTGTGTCCCAGTCTTAAGCCAATATATTTCAATGCAAGGTCAGAATCAAGCAAACTGCCAGAATTCAAAGACAACCTATCCTCACGTCACCAAGAAAATTTATAACTGTCTATTGACTTTGAACAGTGCTTAATCACCGTTCCATTCATAGTTATTCCACTCAAAATATTATCTCTCCATTCATGACATTGGTTGACCGAAACATCCATGTAGGAGTGTCTATAACACCCTCTCATTAAGATATATTGGCTACAGGATTTTTCTCTCAACTTAATTTTAAAAATACATGTGCAAAGCCTGAGTGGTTAAGATAGATGCTTTGTCACGTAAATATTAAATCTTTAAAAAAATAATTCCAACACAATTAGATTCTTTAATCTCAAATGACGATCATTTGGTATTATAAATAAATTTTCTGAATATGATCTATAGTTAGTTCTATCACTCTCTCATTCTCAAAATGGTTGGTTAGACAGGTGGGATTGTCTACGCCTGATAAGGTGGTGGGTTCGCCTCCAGTCACTTGTGCTTTTAAATCGATATGGTAAAATGAATAATGCAGGAGTGGTCCTAACGGCTGGAATTTGAACACAACGGAGGTAATATTTTAGTTGGATGGGATGCTGTACGGTGGCGAGAACTGGTAGTGTTGAAGTAAATATTTTTATGTGAAATTGCTGCGTCTCCTTATAAACCTTACATGATGAGGGATTTGCACCCAGTCAAGCCTGGAACGGTTTCTTTGATAAACTGTCAATAAAATGAGGAGACCTACTATTATCTCTCCTTTATGAACTATTTACGCAACATAATTGCTTTCTAATAGCAAAAATGTCTTCCAATGTTTAATTTATTTAAATCAAGGCTCATCTCATTGAATTTTCCACAGTTCAAAGTAAAGTCAAAGTGGCAATTAATTCGTTGCCATTTGGCATTATAAATATAGGAATAAACATTAAACTATGGCGTTGGGAATATTCACATTACAAATTGAAATAAATACCAAACCTCTAGATAACGTAACAAATCCATGAATGCATAATTAATTTAAATACAATGCATGTTATTCACTTAGTTCTTTGCCGAAATAAGACATTTTTTTGAAATAAAATGAGAAAATATAGTGGGCCGAACTTTATGCTGGATGATAACTGTCAGGTTGTGATAAATATTTTTTTTAATCAAGGTTTTCATTTCATTTAGACGGAGAATGGAAAAGTTGTACTCTGTATTCAAACGCTCTCGTGGTGCTGAATCTGTAATGAGGCATTAAAACTCTCAAGCCCTGTCTCATTTGCAATTCAAAATAATGCTATCTTTTTTTCCTCCATAGAATGGGAGGCCATTTGCGTCGACGTCAATTGTTTTCCTCCTCGAGTCATTCGACGTGAGCTGTCTCTCCTGTCACATTCCTACTTAGCAGAAAAAAATCACTCATCCTTGTATTTCTTCATTGGTGAGCCCAAACGCGCCAAACAACTCACAACGGTGTCAACATTCTCCCTTCCTACACTGTTCGACTTCCCGATGCGAGGACCTCCACTCCCGACGTAAAAGTTGACTGCGGAATAATAGGAAAAATTCAAATAGTAGTATTTTAGTTTATTGGGTGTGTCGACGGATATGGTCATTAGCACCTCTTCACCATTTTGATAAAACATTCCATGTCCTTGTCTGGACTTCAACCCTCGACCTTTGGGCAGACCAGCCAATGTGCTACCCACCAGGCTAACCCGTTCGTCAATTCATTTCTTTCTGAATTTTTCGTGTAATGTAAACTACGTACAAATAGACCTTACAACGTATCAATCTCCATACTCACTGATGATTCTTTCCTTGGAGTAACTCTAGCACGAGAAAATCGATATAACATTTATGTACACACCCCAAGCTTTGAAGCCGAAGAGACGAATTTCTATTAAGCTATTTATATTGAACGACTTTCAAATCAGGATGACATACACCAATAAATCTGTTGAATGTATACCTTCCGTATAAGTTACTTCGACGGTTCAATCCAACTAGAATCCTAGCCACTTGGCTGGGGATGACGAGATATCTCGTCATGCGGAGTTTCTCTTTCATGTGGGAGTGACAAGATATCTCGCTGGGAGTTGCTAAGACATCTTCCTTCATCCTCTGACTATTCTTTACGATCAGAAGATGACATCATTTGTGAATATTTCGTGAATAATTTTCGTATCGGCCGAGGTCTGCATGTGTGTACATGGGATGCATAACAACCCTTTTTCATTCATATTTCGAAATAAATTTCGTGGTATAAAAATATTTTTTTTCCGCTTTCGGATCACAGATAAACATTACACTCCATTTTCATCAAATAAATAACAGACATTACCTTTTCTAAATTTCAACAACAGACTGGTTTGGATGGATTTTCTCTGGAAAAGTCGCGTTACTTTCAAATCTCGAGTTTATGTGGTTCTTTTCTTTCTAACTTAATAGTATAAGAATTTCGTGTTTGACACTGAGGTAGTAGTATTTTCAAAATATGTCAACAGTATGTCTTTCGATTAAATTTTTTGTAATTTCAATTTATTTATATACCGGAAATTACGATTGCATAAACCTGGAAGAAAGACCCGTATGCGATCGGAAAATACAAGGGAATTTTCGAACGCCAACAATCTAGCCTGAATCCGTCCTCCCTGAATCTACTTTGACCCTTCCCATGCCGATGTTTACTTTGGATCGTGTGACGCAGGTGCCCATCTGCTTCACAGCTTTTTATACCCCCGCCGCAGTGGCACATTTCCGTTAGGTCCCCTAATCCCATGCACCCCGGACTTGAGGGGAGGGGCGTATGGGGGTGGCAATAACCCCTTTGTCACCCTCCTGATGGACTTTGCTCTTTGATGAAACCTCGCCTAACAGTAACTTGTGTCAAGAGTATGTGAACGTAAAGAGGCTGACCACTTGTCGGATGGCCTGTAGTTGGTCTTAAGTAAACTCTCTATCTGCAAGCAGCAATCGCAACACTTACGTAGCTGCAAAGCCTTGTAACAAACATCTTTTCCCTCGAACGCAGCCAGACAAGGGGCGATTGGATCTAGAGCCCGCCTTCGGGTCTCTTCTTCAGATCGGAAGAAGAGTAGCAAAAGAAGAAGCACCCGCGTTGATAAACCGTTTCTGTTTCATTTAGCACATTTGCAGACCTTTTTACATGTCAATCACACTTTCCGTAGGTGGCAGGGGCGTTTTTTCTCCCACTCTGGTCCATGTTTCAGGAGCTTACTTCCAGGAAGCCTTCCCCCAAACCCCTCCGGTAAAGGGTAACTGTTCTAGGCTTTGGCGAGGATAAAGGTTTTGCACATAGTCAGTGAATCGACAAGGTGAGAGAGTGTGTAGACACTATTAACCGTAAGCACTAAATAGTTTACAGCTGTCTGTCTGAGCATGTGGGAACGGATGGTGCTAAAGTGGAGGGAAGGGAAAGACGTAGACTTATTAAGCACTTTTCATGGAACTGAAATGGGACAGGCAAAAGAGGAAAAGTGTGTACGGTGAGAAAGCCAGTAGTGATTCAAGACTACAGCAAAAACATGTGAGGTGTGAACAGGAGTGATGCTACGATGAACATCTACAAAACAGCTAGAAGCAGTCAATCTAACTATTACAATAAAATATTTACTCACTTGATTGTTATGTGTTGCATAAATTCCTTTGACATCTACAGAAAAAAATATTTGGAAATTAGTTAGAAAAAGTTCCTCATCGCCCTGGCAGAAAATTTGATTTTCAAGTATGGAAATTCACCCGGAGGAGAAAAGGTTCCTTCTTACGCCCCCTTCACTACTTGTCTGACAGAAAGGCACTTTTTGGAATCAATTCCACCCATTGAAAAAAATAAGCATTCCACACAGGGTGGTGTGCTGTATGTTTCAAGGCAGGGCAGGGAAAAGAAACAAGGTTCTGATGCCAAGATTGTGGGGTGGCTTTGTGTCCAACTACACGTTTTCAAAATTATCATACGAAATCTGAATTTTTAGCAAAAAAAATTAAATTTATAAATAAAGAGGAGGATTCCATAAAATATGCTCCTTCAAACGGACTTACAATTATATAAATTATCAAAATAAATATATCCCTTTAACTGTGACTAAAAATTTTTATTGGTATCAAAAACATATTTTTCCTCAAATAGTATGAACCTTTTCAAAAACAGGTTCGCCAGTCAATTGGCTAGAATAAGTGCCCATCGCACAAACTTACATCGCACATCGTTAAACTTATTCGGTATGACCACTCCGAACCGACTTCTGTAATCATCGCTCTGATGTTCTCAGTATCATTGTAGCCATTTTTTACGAATCTAAATTACCTATGCTGAGAAAAGAAAATGCCCACTAACTGGAGCCATGGGGGCAATGACCACTTGACTAGTAAAATGATTTCATATAAATAACACTTAATATTAACAGGGACGCTTTTAGTTTTATTTACCATAATTCCATGATTGACGAGATATTTCTCGAGAAGGAACAACACAAGGACTCTGCACAATACCAGTAGTAACTGGTCAACGATGATAAATAATTTAATTTAATACTTCATAAATATTATTTTTTTTTTCGTTCCTCTGAGTATACATCCATACTAGATTATCGCAAGTACAATTTCATTATAACTGGACTCTTCTATGATGTAATCCTCTTTGCACTGTACTTCCAAATGGAGTCATCCAAGAGAGAGGTGGATAGAGCATCGCTCTTTAACCTTTAAATCACTTCTGCCTACAATAGTCCTGATAAAGCCTAATTTTTTAAATTGTCTCTGCAGGAATTTTTCGTATGCGGGTAATAGGTTATTAGTAATAGTTACGCCTTGATACCTGACTGAGTCGGCCACTTTACCACAACACTATTCTAATATTGTGCATTTGACGGTGAAGAGTGATAAGATATGCGCTGCTTACAACGCTACACCTCGCTCCATTCCCAATCTATATTTCCTCCTGCATCCCGCGATAACAAAATGCAGAGCAAATAAGAATTGATCAATTGCATTTAAAGAGGGGTGTCAATTACACGACAAGGGTAGCGCTACTATTCTTACCGACGAAAAAGAAATACCTGTTCATTTATCACATCTATTTTTTGTCACAGGAGGTACGCATTTCATTCATATTACGAGGAATAAATTTTTAATAAACGGCTCACACTTCACCGAAATAACAGGCTTCGTATGGTTGTCGTACGGCATATTTAAGTGTACCCACCAACCCCCTTGAAGATAAAATTCGTCCGGGTATTTCTTCCAGTCTACTCTCCGTCCAAATTATAGAAATATTGGAAAACTATTCCGAACACCGATCGGAGAAGCGGAGCGCATTATCGATTTGAGCAAGTTTTCTTGGAGAGCCTTTTTTTTTTAAATGCGTGCTCGTGGAGCGCCTGTTATTCCGGTCTGCGGTAACCGATTTGGTCGACCGTCGATCGAATGCCGGTAATCTCCCAAAAAATAAATAAATCGCCGAAATGGAAGGTCGCAAGGTGTCGGGTATGCTAAGACCTGCGGACGTGTAGGAAGGACATTTCCCCAGATATCGGAGGAAGAGGACGTTGGAAATGGGAGGCGTTTCAGAAGGTGTTTCACTAACTCCTACGTAATGCATTGTTTCCCCCGTGCACTCGCCCAACACCAAAATTCCCTTATGTCATCCACATATCCCCCCTCTTCCCCACCGCCCTTCCCTTTCCACTAATCTTCTCCCAAACTCCATACTTTCACACTTCGATCCGCTACGTCTTAACCCCCCTCTCTCTCTCTCTCCGCTCTCCCTCTCTCTCCGCTCTCCCTCTTTACCGAGTTTCCTTATTTCTACTTTATTTTTTTAATATTAAAACCTGGGTTCCCCCCCCCCTCCTGCCGCCTTCAACCCGCCGCATCGATCCGATCCCACCTCCATTTCATCATCTCCTCCTTTTCCGCTCCGTTTCACACGTATCCCAACGCGTATTAAAATTCGGACCCACTCCAGCCTGGAAACACACGGAGAGGCAAGAGAGAGAGAGATAGATAGAAAGAGATAGAGAGATAGATAAATAGATAGAGAGATAGAGAGATAGATAAATAGAGAGAGAGAAAGAGATAGATAGAGAGAGATAGATAGAGAGAGAGATAGATAGAGAGATAGATAGATCGTGTGATAGAGAGAGAGATAGATTGATAGAGAGAGAGATAGAGAGAGAGAGATAGATAGAGAGATAGATAGATAGTGTGATAGATAGAGAGAGAGAGATAGATAGAGAGATAGATAGATAGAGAGATAGATAGATAGTGTGATAGATAGAGAGAGATAGATAATGTGATAGAGATAGATAGATAGAGAGAGAGATAGATAGAGAGATAGATAGATAGTGTGATAGATAGAGAGAGAGATAGATAGAGAGATAGATAGATAGAGAGAGATAGATAGATAGTGTGATAGATAGAGAGAGATAGATAGATAGATAGATAGAGAGAGAGATAGATAGAGAGAGGGATAGATAGAAAAAGAGAGATATATATATAACTATATAGAGATATATATATATATATATATATAATGGGATAGGAATTTGGAAAGAGGATAGGAAAACATATAAAGACGAACACAAGGGAA
>WURS02068820.1:0-10483 GCA_011762765.2 Rhinocypha anisoptera | reverse complement strand
CTATCCTCTTTCCAAATTCCTATCCCATTTTATATTTACCGCCTATGGCATATTTTTCTCATATATATATATATATAACTTTATTCAACGATCTGATGATGTTGCGCCGCGGCGATACCCGGGTCGTCGAATAATGTTTTATATATTTTGTGGAATTACAAGGTTTTCATTTCCCTTCCTAATATGGATAAATTCCACAAAGTTAACCCTAAAACAGTTTCCTTTACGTATATCATTATATAACCACAATATAAACGGTACTTTCCATAATTTTGTAATTCGCCGAAGACAGTGTTCCCCTTCAGTCGGCCAGCCCCGCGACTGCTACATTTTTTTATCCCACACGTCACTCTGTGGAGCCAGTCTCCTTAAGTTTTGAATGTTTTGTGATGGTGCAGCGCAATCTACTGGATAAGGTAGGTTGTCGATGAAGACAGGGTTAGAACTACGTAGCCTCACCCTAACAAAAATTCTTCTTCAACTCTGGGCATACATTCTACCACCATATCATTCTGTCTGGAATACCTATTCTCTTCCTCCATTGCAGCCTTCAAACCCCCTGTTGGAGAAGAAATCTTAAGCGAATTTCACTTGATATAAGAGATTTATTCACGACCCGAGTTTTATGCCATCATCAGGGGGCATGACCAGGTGATGGTATAAAATGCTGAAGCCCAGTTTAGCTGAAGCTAAATTATCTTATCAAGTGGAATTCTCAAAGTTTTCTTCTCCATTAAGGAAAAATTTCACATAATTAGCCCTGGAACCTAACGGTCTGTTAAAAATGATCCTTTGTGTTCCCCTTTTCCCCTTTTTCCTTGTTCCATTGTAAGCCAACACTCATCATCATCGTTCGAGGGCTCTTCGAACCACTACTTCCTTGTATACTCGTATTCGCAGAAATGAACGATTTCCTCCTGTGCATATATTTCCACAAAGGGGACTTCCATTAAAAATGCAAATTATTCTGGAGAAAATTTCCTTTTCCATAAAAGTGTCCTTTGTAGGTTTATGGATTTGAATGTACACTGCGATATACCTTCTTATGTCGTCGGAAAATCCTGAGAATATTTTTAGGAGGCAACTCGAAAAAAAAAACTTCGTTAAAGGGACATTCAGAAATAGGTTTTGGAAAAGGGTATTGTTGCGATATGAAGTGATTGCATTATTACGAGGTGCTTTAAAGTTGTAAGGCCTCCAATTTTTTTTTCTCCGGAATGGAAACAGATAGAAACATGAGGTTTATTTTAAAATGAGCGGTCACTCTTTGTCAATTCGTGACAGAGATGGCAGCACTGTACGACAGACAGAACTGTAGCGGCAGCCGCGAGAATAGGAACTGTTTTCGATACTTAAAATTGCGACGTTTACGTTACATGACCAGCGTGTAATCATTCGTGGTGTGACACAGAGTGAATTTCATCGCCAATTGAAGGAGACATGTGGTGATGGAGTTATGGATGCGTCGAAAGTACGTTCACGGGTGAGACAGTTTAAAGAAGGCAGAACATCATGTGACAACGAACCAAAACAATATCGGCCTCACACACCGACAGCGTCACAGGGATATTCCAGTGGTCAAAACAACACTCCTAAAGAAGCCTCCACCGCGGCCATAGAATCATGGCGTCGACGTTGCGAAAAATGTGTACGGCTGAAGGGAGATTACGTCGAGAAGTAACACAAGTTTTATTGTTTTTAAGGTGAATAATTAGTTAGAAAAAAATCGTACGGTTTATAACTTGAATGCACCTCGTAGCTCACCTCGACGTGTATAATTATAGACTCGACTCACACATATTTTCCTGTAGCATCCTCGATAAAATCAAAGGAAATGCATAATGCCAAATTGAGCTAGTGTGTTCTTGAAGTAAATCGCATTTTTATGTAATATTTTTTGCATGTCAGACCCTCATTTGAGTATGCTTTGCATGATCAGTAGTTTCGATGAACTAATCGTTGTGATGTAGTGGAAGGTAATAGTAAAATATTCCAGCCCGAGGCATTACCGTTACTATTAATTATTTTAATTTTATTTTTTTAATTTTAATGTCTCTAACCCTTGCCTATATTTTGTGATTTATGTATAATGTAAATTTTTATTCATGATAATCATAGTTTATAGTTATTTTTGTTTGGTATATTACACGACTGAATGGGTAAGTGCCTGAAGTCATTTGCACCAATTCGATTAGCAGTGTGTAATTAGTTCTTCAGACCGCTAAGTAACCTCGGATTTGTCATTATACTGCTCATATACTTTTACACCCTCAAGATCTTGTCAGTTTTATCTTTCTTATCCACCACTCGCCGATAATTTATATTTAATTTTACTTTCTTATCCCGTAACGTCAAAACATCTCGTGCCTTTAGCCACTTACATAGGGCTAAAGTCAGTCTTCTAACTTTTACAGAGAAAGGAGTCGTTGTAGTAAGCTCAACGAATATGAAACTCTTGTTATGCACATTCCTATAGTTTTCTTTGCGGAAAGAATGATTGATGGTATTTTCATCTCCATCTATCTTGTCTCACATCAAGTTGAAAAAGCAATGGAAGTTCTAATGCTTTCCCGGCGTATATGATGAGTAAAAACTTCTCGGGTTCCCCACCGGGTGAGTTTTTCCATCAGAGTCAACGTTTCGATAGCCGATAGGCCATCGTGCTCAGGGCTAAAGAATGCCGTTACGCCAAAAATTATTTAGTATTAGTGCATAGCAACCAACAATACATTATGTCAGGATCAGGTCTTTCCTGATTGGTCCTAGGAACTGTCCTCCTCCGAGCTCCTCCTGACTGGCCGAGCACCTCCTGACTGGCCGAGAGCTCACCCTCGCTTCACTCATTTCCTTCAGAACTGATCTTCATGTGCTGCTCAGTTTTTTTGCGTAATGAGATGTGATCTTTCAATCTATGCCTACCATAGCTATGGACAGGCCTATTGGCCCATGTGTAGGGTGTGGACATTAGTGAGTGTTAGCAATGATAGTGAAGTACCAAATTCCCAAATGAGTGCATGGGAAAGTATAAGCAGTCGGCTTGAGTAGGTCTTTGAAACTCAGGTTGGGCCTATCTTCCACCTTTCTCTTTGTCCTACTATTCTGAAGGTTGACTTTAATCTTCACCCTTTCTCCCTCCTTACATGCATTCCTTCCATTGCAACCTTCAACAAGGAGAATCTTTTAAGCACATTCTCTATTCTCTTCCTTTCCTTTTGTTAATTACTGAGCAACACAATAACATTATAGCTATATGGGGAAAAATCAGATCTTGAGAGAATGTATTGTTTGTCCTTATGTACAAATACCAAATAAATTTTGGTTTAACGGCATTATATAGCCCTGAGGACGATGGCCGAGTCGGTTATCGAAACGGTGGCTCTTATGCAAAAACTTACCGGGTGGACAACCCGAGAAGTTATAACTTAAGTTGAAACAGTATTCATCTATCCATCCATTAACTTCTTCATTTACGCATAATTCTTCATTTAGTTATTCATCGCCATTTTCTTCGTATATCTCACTATGCAGTCTACTTACGTACAAATATACTAATTTTAATTGCCAATACCACCTACCATACCTACTACACCAACTAATATTAATTACCGACATTTACTAATAGATACCTCATCGAAATATTACATCATACTCTCGATTCCCAAAATGTGCCCGATTCAACGTACTTCCCAGTCAATGACGTTAGGCACTACCAACAATTAAATTTTGACCATTCTAAACAGCCATTTACTGGATGAATTGGGGAATTTACCTTGCAATTTACGCCTCAAAGACCGCCGTACGTGGCTTGGCAAGTAACTTAATTTGAAGGGTGGAGCTGAAATTCGTGCACGAAAGTTCTTCTGGGGCTTTCTTATCGGAGCCATTCCATATTTTTTTTATCGTAGACGTCGTGGCGGAATTTCCTTCGGAATGACTTAATGCCCGAAGGACCGAGATAGTGTTTTATCTTGCTCCGAACGAGTGCGGAGAAACTGACACATTTACTCTTCACCTCCATCGAAATTTCTTGACATTTTTTAGACTCTCGCTATCGCCGATGTGCCTTGCTTAAATCCTTCGTTTTATCAAAATTTCAATACTTTTCGATCGAATAAGTCGCACATGGCCTCCATCTCCAAGGATATTTCATTTATCGCAAGTGTTAATTGTTCCATTATCTCAGCAGCTCATCATTTTTGGTAGGTTTTACAATGGAATATCTAACCTTGATCGTTCACCCAAAGCTATACGTGTTAGCCCGGTGGGTATACAGACCATAGGGTCTCGGTTTCAGATGGTGCTCCTACTACAAAGCATACCAATCCATAACTTGAACCGTCTGATTTATCGGGTTACTTTCCAGGAAAGGCCAGCAGCACTGAAAATGGACTCCGGTACAATCTCTATCGTGCATACCTAAATTTCAACCGGTATAGGGCTCAAATTCAGGTCAACTCCACTTCAAACATCAAACCAATCTCAGAATTGATGGCTGGAAGTGGACGGTGAAGATCGATTAGCCCAATATCTCAGTCATTGCGTCAAATTTTGGACTTTATAAATTGTGAGGTATAATAATTTTTCCTTGCAGTCTTATCAACTTTTGCATACTTTTTTTAATCTGCAAATTTTTAATGGATCTCGAAAATCAAAAATGATCAATGCTTCACTTTTAATTTTATTTTTAATAACGTCATTCGCTATTCCAATATTGAAATAGATTTAAATCAAGGTTTTCTAGCTTCGGAAACCTTAATCAACTGTTTTATAATATTTTATTGGCACATTATTTTTTAAACGTCTCACGAGATATTTTATTTGTTCTTCTAATGACTGAACTTCCACCTACCCTAGATGAACAAAATCCACGACATATCTTGACATTACCCTTCTTCTCTTTATTGATCTTTGGTGAAGGCACGTCAAAGGACACTAGATTTCTGAAGTTAATTTTGTAATTTAGACAAATCATGGGCACATCCGACGAATTTCTATTGCAGGAATTGTGTGTGACGAATTGTGAAATTCTTTAATATAATACCTACTCGTTTTAGTTGTCATCTTCATTTCACTAGTTTCGATTTTTAATGAAGCTATAAACACCATTGGAATCTGTTACATGGTTTTATTGGGAAAATATGTCGGAATGATCCACAGTCATCATTATTCACGTTTTCACAGACGAACTCAAGAGAGTGAGTGCCCACCGCCTTTCTAAAAGTTTTTGTCTCGCTTGGTGATTTTGTCAGTATTTTATAAACCAAGGATTGCGAATTTACTTCCTGTGATATCTTTGACAAATAAAGGAAATGCGTGAATGATGGTAATGTAATAATAATGTTTTCTTTTTTAATCAGGCGAAATTAGGACCTCAAGGGCATCTCTTACATTTAACCTTTCGAATAATTACAGCTTTGAAATAATACGAATGTAAGTAATTTCAATCAAAAAGCGAGGACGAAGGGCCCTAAATCGCAGTGATTATCATTGATAATGAATTCCTGACACCTCACCAAAAATCTATATGTAAAACTTTATCTGAATTAGTTAGTTAGTATTAGGTGTTAAGGGTGCATCGACAGCAAAGGTCATTTTGCACTTTATCTGAGGAACAAATTAGATGTATCTACGTAGAACTTATTTAATCCTGCAGTCTCTTATTTGCACATAGTTGACAGGGATGTCAACCTTCTCGTCTTGGTCACTCCTGCTTCATCTTCAATTATGCGAAAAGTTATTCAGGAATCGATATGTAATTAATATATCTATGTTAAATCCATACATATCTTTATTACAGACAAGTTCATGCACAAAATATCTGGTTGATTTCCTGCGTTACTCCGACACAGCCGTGGACACGGATCTCTCAACGTCACTAAATCTCTTTTTCGGAACGCCTATAGCAATCAATTTTTTTATTGGCAACGCTCCAAATATTTCGAAAACTCCTGCTAGGGCGTCATGATTTACTGCGGCCTTTGGCACTCATTCTTTGCTTCGTGATGAGCGTAACTTGATGCCTATTTTATCTTAGTGTGTATCACTCGTTGTGTTTTGTATAATTCAGAGAGCTCTAGGGACTTTGATGATACGTTATTTTAGACAGTAGGAGGAAAATAACCCTGCCACACGAATTAACCGAGTTTTTACGGTTCTTCGGGTGAGTAGATGCGATTCGTACAGCTTTCTCTTTATGTCCACAAAGGCTCATAGGGATAAATGTAACACGTTTATAGATTTTTCTCTGAATTGACGGAAATGTGTTTAGTTTTTTTTTTTTTCTACCAGCAGGAGTTTGGAGAACCAAACCGCCCTTAATTAATAATCATCGAGTGAATCTTTTGTCAAATTATTCATTAACAGGTTTACAAAGATTACAGTGAAACTTATCCTACCACCATAACATCGCTACGCCGCGACTTCTCCTTGTGTCACGTGCGAGTACTTTCACGGAATCATCCACATCTACACCCTGCACGCCAACTGTAAGTATGTAGAAGGGGGTAAGAATACCAAGTTTTGTACGTTTATCCTCTTCAAATTTTATAAAAAGTGTAATCTATATTTGAGTGACTGCTTCTACGTATTCTATTGTTTTTTTAATGTGGTAGGACCGTCCTACGTGTAAGCTGGACTACGAAGAATCGACTGGATTTCACTATCGAATTCAGAGATTCTGAGATTTTTATTAATTGTATAGAAATGACTATCTCGGGAACCCATTTAGAACTCCGGTGGGTTTCACAGCGGCATATAAAACACTGCCAGACACATTAATTAAATTTCCCGAACTCAGAATGGATGGAATGTGTATTTCAGTTCGTCCGCCTTCGAGTCAAAACTCACCCCGGGCTTTGCTTTCACTCGTGTAACGAGGCAAGGCCGTGGGTGAGACGAGAGGAGGCATTTCCTTTCCTTCCCCCCCCCCCCCACACGTCTTTTGCGTCTTCGAGTACCTGTTGCGTATTCGACGCTCTCGTATTTTTTTTTCGCCGCCCGAAACCTCTCCCGTATACTTTTCGTTCAGTTATCGATTGTTTCTCATCATCCGAATGCTTTATTCACGTGCCCGAGCGGAGTCACGGGAGCCAAGGGATCCGCGAGCCGCGAAACTGTTTTCACCCCGCCCGGCCAAAGCGTGAGAGTTCCCCGATACATTTTCGCTCCCTTCATTCAGTCATGATGCCCTTGTTCCCATTCAGCACACACACCCCCGCGATCTCAAGTGGAGAAACGTAAAAGGAATAAATAAAAATTATTACTCCTCCGTCGTCGGTATCACGCGCGCACTCCTCCCATAAGGAAGGGAGGGAAAAAAACATACAACAAAGATTCCTCTGAGCCGGGGGATCCACGTCTTCGCCGTAAAATAATAACGGGGGGAGGGAGGGAAGGGGGAGATAAGGGGTTTAAAGGAAGGGGTAGAGCGGAGAGGGAAGGGTTGGATTTTTTCCAAAAATTCCACGGACCGCTCCCCACTCCACCTCTCTCTCTCTCTCCCCAAAAAATACGTCCCCCGTCAACGCCGGGCGCCCTTTTTAAACGCGAATAAAATCGCAGACGTGGGATACGGGGTCTCGTTCTTGCATTTGTTTCCCCGGATAAAGAAGCGGAGACGGAGTCGGCGAAAATTCGGTAGGAATCAGAAAGGGAGTTGGGTAAGGTCTCCGTTCGTTTTTATTTTTCGCTTTTTTTTCCGTTTCCTTTTCGGCCCTTTGCCCACCGACGGGGTTGCGACGAGATTAAAGAAAGAAATTCTTGGATCCGTAACGTATCCTCGGTGCATGGTTAGTGGTACTGACTCTCTTCCCCCCCCCCCTCTTCCCTCTCCCTGCCTTATACATATATATATATATATTTCTGCACGTTATTTTTCACGCCGTTTGTGTGCGGCCCCCTCCACTCTCGCGACCTCCTCTCCTAACCCGGCGTCGAACTCGTCGGGCTGCACTCCTCAAAACTCACGAATACGACACGTACAATACGCCATACCAACTAGGAATCTCCTCTCTATCTCTATCTCTCTCTCTCTCTCCCCATCTCTCTCTCTCTGTCTGCCTCTTAGGCTTCCCGCACAGAGCTCTTCGCTATTTTCTTCCCCGGCGATCTCGTCGTAAACGAGATCCGTGTGCATTGCTCCCCCCCCCCCTTCTCGTCTCCTCTTTTTATTTTGGCCTTTTTATATAAGCCCCAGACTGATTGGCGGATTGAAGCTCAGAATAGCAAATGAGGGCATGGATTCTGCGGTGAATAGCAAATCGGGATTCTTTTCGCAACTTGCCGTCGGGGGATTTTCTTGCTCCGTTTCCATGTATTTCGTCCCTTAAGATGTTTACCACGGTGTATCCCCGGTACAAGGGCGTATGACAACTCGGGATGACTTTTGAATACGAAAATTCATCGGCGAATTTGGAGCATAGACACTGCTTTCGCGCGGTTGGAAATGGAACCCTGCATTTATTATCCCTGCACGCGAATCCCTTCGTCAGATCTACAAGCCTTTGCGAGATTTCATAATATTTACTTTAATAATTTTTCCCTGTTCCCGAAGAAGGATATACTATATACTCTGGCGTATCTTGCTAATAAAAGCATGCAACGGTGTTCAGCTCAATCATTGGGAATTTCTCATGTTCTTTTTTTAGAATGATCACGATATGTACATAGCCTCCGCTTTCAGGCTCAATAGTCAAAATGGAAATTATTTCATATGGAACGTCATTGTTGTATCCCGTCCTGAAGCCACCGCTAAAGAGGCCATTCAATTTTCATGAATATGACTGCTGCTTTGAAAATGTACATTTCTCTATGTTTTCGACGTCTTAAATTTAATATTTCAATCAGGTATTACAATATTTGTATCGTCTATCATAGCAATTTCGTTATAGAAATATCATATTAAAACATTAAATATGGCGTTCCTACCCTCAACAATTTGCAATTTACGTAGTTTCAGGCATAATGTGGTGGAATCCAAGCATGTTAATGACAAAGAGATTGTACTTTTACACTGTTTTTTAACGGTGGAAAAATACAATTTCTTTGCCATTAATATTTAACAATTTATCCTTCGTCTGCTTATCAGAGAACCTCTTCAGTCCTGAGTTTCTCGCAGCATATACATTATTGATCCAATATTATAAAAAAGTCATTTATTTTATTTCCAATAAAATATAAAATGTCCCCTACTTTTTTTCTCTCGAAGCATAAAGTTTTCTCTGGAAAACTCTGGCGTGACTCACGGATATCATGTTGTATCACCTTGCCCATAAATCAGTCAATTAGGGTCATTAAATAAATAACTCGAATTATCGGTTTGTTAATAAATTCGTGTATTTATTGTCTTTGACTGGAACAATCGATTCAAACCACGACCAGTCTTGACAATACATTACAGTATTAGATATTTCATTACAATCTAGCTTAAATTCGCAGCAGTGGAGTTTTTACTACCGTCATTAAATAGAATCGTATGGTAAAGTAGAAACAGTAAGCTTGAGTAAAAACAGCAGAAGAATATTTTTTTGAAAATGGGTATCATGTTTCCCTATGGTGTAGTACGGTTTCTTCATTCTGGCTAAAGCACTGTTTTCAACCGCCGTAAAGGAAAAGTCAGCGTGCTTCTGCGATTGACTCCGGGGAAGGATGCACAAAGTTCTGCCCAGATTGCAGTGCTTCACGGAATGCTCGCCTGACTAGACGTCTAAATTTCACGGGGACGCATGCATAAATCGATTTAGCGGATTCCTTCGAGGTCAAGACCCCCGACTCTACACTCTCGACTATTGAACCGCTCCAGTAACAGTCCTCTCCCCAGCTCTTAGGAACAAAAAACAAGACTTCAACTTTCCGATGAGAAGATACCATTATTCCGACGTCATTCATCTTTCAACGCCTTCTCGCGGAACTCAAACGATCTTTCTCTCTAGCATTCGATGGCGCATTCTTACGTCCCTTGGTAGTTTTCCATGGGGAACAGCAGCAGCTGAATTACCATGTATTTATAAGTGGTTTGTGGAAATGTGAGAGGTGCAGTTCGAGTATAAGTTCTGCACTTCCACAACTCCATCAGACGAGCAAATAGCAATCATATAGTTTTAAAACATCTCTAGTAATATAATATTAGGAGAAATAGGACTTGTTACGTGACAGTAATTCCGTAATCGTAACTTGTATTATTTTTACAATGTCTAATCTGTAGAATTTTTTCTGAGAATTTTCGCAATTTCGGGAATATGAAAAATCAGTCAGCTTGGGTTTAGCTGAAGGTGTCCGGAGTCGTCACCGGGTCCCGAACCCGGGTCCCCCAGTTAGTAGCCAAGAACTCTACCCAATGGGCTACCACGACCTCATGTATATAGATATATATATATTTATGAGAAAACTCATTCGAGCACAATGTAAATAACACAGCCACAGGGGTGGCGTCAAAAAACACAGGACACAAAGAAATAACACTCACAAGTAATTTCCAATAATTTCG
>WURS02068809.1:0-10483 GCA_011762765.2 Rhinocypha anisoptera | reverse complement strand
ATAAACCACAATTTTCGGGTTTTTTCTAAATAAACAAAAAAGGGGGGGGGGGGGGGGGACTTGGTTATGAAAGGTTGGGAAGAGGAGGATAGGAAACATATGAGTGGTGATGTTGAGTCACCGCCTCAAGAATCGGGGAAATTAATGGAAAAAACTGTTCATTTTACACGGTCACTCAAGGGTCATGCATAAGTGTATTTCACTTTGCTCTTGGGCACTTGGGAAAATATTTCAATTTGCTCTTGGGCATTAATTCCATGGCTATCATTACAAACGTTTAAAATATGTACATTGAAATCACTCGTGCGGTCACTCTCCAATAAATATTTTGCAAAATTACTATAACTGTCTGAATTATTGGTAAATGATTTTTGAAATGTTCACGAGATCTAATGCTATACATTCTTGCAGTTTAAGAAATATACATTGGTAAGGTACACAATGGTAAGAAATATACATTGGTTCCGATTATATTTGGTACGGGAGAATTTAATCCTCCCTCCAGGGCGTTCTTTGTTGGAGTGTCGATCGTATTCAGCAAAGGGTCCATTCCAAGAAAATTCATTCCCTCCGCGGGACCATATTGGGTGAGTAGTGTCCATAAAAGGGATTGATCCAAGCCATAGCAGAACAAAAGCGAAGATAATAGCAACAACAATAAGTTTTTAAAAAATGAAAATATCCTGCACCGTAATAATTATTTTTGTTCAATTTTATCTGCCAAAATGGCACATTTGAGGAAAAAATTTCAGCAAAATTTACAATGATATAATTAAACCACTCTCTAACGTTCTGGGCTCGATATTTAAACAGTACCCTGGCTGCCCCATACCTAACACCATATTAATGATACGTAAAGGTTACTATTCTTCTCTGGTATGCTTTTCCAATGGTCCATGTCTCTGATCCATAGAATGCCATGCTCCATACGAACGTCTTCACATACTTCTTTGGATTGATATCTTCCTTGAGCATAGTAGTTGCCTCTTCGCCATGAATGCCTTCTTAGCATGAGTTAATCCACGCTCGATATCTACAGAGCTCTTTCCGTTTCATGTAATCCAGCTTCCCAGGTAGGTGAAGGATTCCACTCGCTCTAATTTCAATTCTTGCAGCACGACGTCTGCACTCATGGAAACGAAAACCTCGAAGGTATATGACGACCCCCTGAGCAGAGCGTTACCCTACTGAAACGTAAGCATTTTCATAAAAATACTTTATTACTTTTTTGAAATAAATAATTAATATTATAAAATGAAGTTTAAACTTTAAAAGAATAGTTAATACTAGAATGTAAAAACTCCGAACCTCCTTTCATTCAAATGGACCAATTATCGTTAAGGCACAGCCTAAATATCTTTAGTTGAAACAAAAAGAGGTATGTATTTCCACAGAAAAACAAAAAACGTCCGGTTTTGACGATAATTGTCATCATCTGGTCGATTACCGTCGAAACCGCGGTCGTGTTGTCCGTTATTCTGTGGAAATATATAAAAGCGACAACATCCATTTGTTTCATTATGGAATTCCATTGATTGTGCCTAAACATAAATATGTCGACCTACCGCGGTTAAACATAAATATCTACTGTTCTTCCTTTTATACTCCCATTCCCCTCCTTTTATGCCTTTCCTCCCGTTCTAAAGAGCCTGGTATTAGAGCTGACCAGACTTGAAACCATACGCTGAGCCTAAAAAAATGTAATGAATGACAAACGAATGCATGATTATCATTTGTTTATGATTTGGCGTCGAAGTTCAGCCCGTTGTTGAGCTTCCACCTGCAGATATTTCTTCTCTATACGGAAAAATATGACTTACATGAAAAAAACCTTGTACTACGGCTTGGTGCATAAATTATCCTCGACGTCGAGAAAACCCTAAAATTTCTATTTCATCGGGAAGAATCAAGGTATTTGGCAGTTTCGTATGAACTAGACTTGGCCCGCTAAATCGTAACCTAATCCCTTTCTAAACGTGCATACCTCCCACCGCTTATCATTCTGTCCAAAGTTCCTAGTCTCTTACGACCCTATCTGTGACCCTATATCGCTTACTCAACATTCTACCTTCGATTACAACCTTCAAAAACCCGTTTCCTATCAGTACCCCTGAGTAAAATATATAATAACTTATTGGAACAAATTTTAATTAAACGTATTTTATTAATTGATCATTTAGAATTTTAATACGCTACGAATAGTATTTCAATTGTATAGTGATGCTAAAAGTACTAAATATAACTTAGTTGAAAGAAATTAACACATCGTAGAGTCCAATTTTGGGAAATTGACCGCGTGAGACATCCCTTTAAAACATAGCATATCATAACATTACAATGCCAATTAAAAAAATATATTTTCCAGTATTACTATATCCTATTATTTAAATGAAATATTTTTCAAATTACTTACTATTTCATAAAGATATTATAATAATTTAAATAGTATGAGTGTTTAGAATAATTTATAAAAAATGAGTGTTTCGGCAAATATGTCAAGAAAATTTTAACCCGTCGAATACCATTGCTCGTATTCGCCACCAAAAGTGTTCCCGTGAGATTGAAATAGATGGAGGGAAAGTTGTTAGAAGGAGAAATAATTATCATTCGTGGAAACCTCATAATAAGAAAAACTTCGATCGGACGAAATTGAAAAAACGGTAGGAAGGATATATTGTGATAGGCGTTAAATTGCTTTAAACTATACAAAAATAATGATAGATTTTCCGGAAATATAACATTTTTATCCTAACTTTTGCTGCAATAACCCATTATAAAACACTAGAGGAAGAATACTTTGGAAAGATTACTCTGTGATAATTGCATTAATACGCTCATTATTTATAGTGGAATTACCGAGAAATAAACAGCATTCTTCGTAGAATACAATTAGTCACCAATGTCGGACTGTAAAGGTCATAGAAGTTCGATTTCCTCATGGTTAAACGGATTAAACCCTGGGACCAACAATGATCCTTCCTTAGCAACTAAGTATAAAATCCCGAATAAACGTAAAAATTTCTCGTTTAAACGGGATTAATTAAATTTTAGATCGATATACAGATAAATATGGATAGAATAACAAACCTCAGTGTTTCATTTAAGTTCTAAAGCAAGCCCGAAGCTCCTTTCTCAATATTATCATATTTTAAAGAGTGAATGAAACTCGCAGTGCAGGGTAAAACTCATTTTCCCATTACTTTGATTGTAAAAAAATGAACTTATCTGGACCCAAACCCTGGCCGGTTTTCGTTTTTTTTCCATACTCACTGAATGAATAGGTATCTTCCCTGAAAATTTCAGGTAGATAGCTTAAGTAAAGGTTCTCGGGAATTTGTGTCCACGAACGAGTGAATGAATTTGCAGCGTTATGTGTGTATAGTAAAATAATAATAATACTGGATAAACAAATTAATTTTTCATTAGAAGGAACAAATATATGTAAACTACTCTTCAGCACATATTATGTAATGGAATTACAAGCAATTGTTTATACACTTTAACAATGCCGTATTTGCTCACATTGCTGTTTAGCTACGTACTACTATTTTATGTCATAGTTAAACTTCTGTCGGAACACCTAGCTTGTTTCGGCTTTACACTTAAAGACGACCAAAACAAAATAAAAGTCTAATAATAATGAGAATAGAATCTCATGAATTATCAACACGTGAATCTTTGACATGCAAACATAAATATATAACTACAGGTAAACCTGAAAAACGACGGACATCTTTTCTTATTCTTCTCTTGATAATTGCATGCGATGCAATAGGTAAACATTAGAAATTGCACGTCTTCAAATTTTACACATTTTCACCCTCAAACTTCGTAGCACACCTACACGCAGGGACGGCCTTTCTGCCTCTTTCCCTTGAAAGAATCCATCGCGCCGCCTCTAGTACAGACGAAACTAGTCTCTGCCACTAGTTCCTTATACGAGTTCCCTTATACGAACATACGAGTTCCTCGTATGCTCGAAGAACGTGAGTTTCGTGAAACTACAGTCTTTAAAATGAAATTGAGCAGAGATTCTCAACATTAATCGACAATGAAAGCTGCATATCATATAAATAATCACGTATGGAATGTTTTCCTATTTTCTGATTTAAAAATTAAACAAGAAACCTATTTAGTGCTTAAACTCAGTTTAATAAACAAGGATAACGAATTATTCGTTGGTACAATGACACTAACGGGTTTATAAACCACCATGTATAGAGAACAGATTAGCAAACGCTGTGTTTATAGCCTGTGGTAAGTAAGTTACTAATGATTCTTGCTCAACTCAAACTTGCTTCTAACTCAAACTTGCTTCTAACCATATCACTGGTAAAATTACTTTTGAGAAATATATCATTTATAATTAAAAGAGATAATAAAACGTTAGACGCAAAGTAATTTCATTTCATCATCATCTATAAGCTGAAGATGTAGCTCCGTTGGGCATATTTTTGTTATGACGAAGTCTAAAGAAGATTTTACCATTTGTACTTTGGTGCCGTTTGCTGGTTTCTTTAATCGGTACTGAAATTCTAACAAGTTTTTAACTATTTACTTCAGTTATGAGTTTTTTATTCATATAACTTTGTGTGCAAGCCGTTCTTCTGCAGATATTGTGATTTAACTTAAGTAGTATATGATTTCATATCTTGTTCGAGTTCGGTGCAGTTACGCTATACTTGTATCAAATCATAAATTTTATAGTTTCTGTGTATTTTTGCTATTACTAATTTATTTTATAAATTGTATGATATAACTTGTGAATAGGGTTTTATAACACGTAAATAAGTTCTAATACCAAGAATAGTAGACAATAATATATATATACGATTGGCTATTCATTATTGAATGAGAAATTTTGTCTCTGGCACATATATTTCTCAGCACTTGCTAAAGTTCCTGCTTTCAAATTACCGCCTCTCACGCCACCCACAGCAACGGGGTCGCTTTCAAGCTCTTGATGCGCGAATCGGGACGCGCCGTAGATCGGTTCTAAGCATAGGTCGTTTCGTCTGTATTCTGCCGGTACTGGTATACTGAAGAAAACATTTGGAGAACTGGATTATGAAGATGAATTGCTGTACATTATTCATGTCTTGTTCTTAATTGTATCTTCCTAGAATTTTTGCGGCAGGTAATGTAGAAATTCTTGTGGTTTACTAGGTTCTGTTAAAATAGCCGATGTTAAATAAACTTCATCCCATACATAAAGAGCTTTTTCTTTTTTTAATACATTGTATTTATTTTAGCATTTCTTGACAAAATGTTCGGAAAAAGGTTATCAAGCCTAACCTTTGCTTCGCCGCTTTGTAAAGGAAACGCGTGTAATTTGCGGCAGGCACAAACCGAAGCGTATAATCCTTCAGCTGACAAAGAAAGTTTGAACATATGCCTTCCAAAATCAACGAAAGTAGTTATTTGTGGTGCTGGCGTGCAAGGAACTGCAGTAGCATATCATTTGGCAAAAATGGGCTGGGGTAAACAAACTGTTATCTTGGATCAAGGAAAGTAAGTTCTTCTGAGGCAATAGGATGGTTTAATCTTGGAATATTGATCTTCATAATGTGTGGAATTTGAAATTTACTCATTTCCAACTGATTTTTTGTAAGGTATCAATAACCTAGTGATGATTTATTTTTGTTTCACCTTGGTTTTAACTTTATACATTATACTTTTTAGACTAGGTAATGTGACATCTTGGCTTTCCTCGGGACTTATAGGCATGTTTAAACCTAGTCGTCCAGAAACAAAATTAGCACAATACAGCATAAAGCTTTATAAAGAAATGGAAGCCACGGGTTTAGAAACTGGATGGAAAGAATGTGGAAGTCTTCTGGTAGCCAGGACTAGTGATAGAATGACAATCTTGAAGAAGATGAAAGCTCTTTCCAGGTATTTATCAAGAAATTTGTCCCTAATATCGAGTCTCGATAATGAAATTGGAAAAAGATGCGTTTCATTAATTGCTTCTACTTTCGAAAAAAAGGAGTAGTTGGCTACACTCTTCGCTAAAATTTATGTATTCCTTTGCTTAGATTATTAATGTCTGTAGTCGTACTATCGCTTTTTTAGTCACTACCAGTTCTCAAGGGTAAACAGTTATGGATATTCTCACTAAGTCAATAATCAATTACCCTGTCATTTATTATTATTATATAAACACCAAGGGATGTCACTAAAGAAATTAGGATGTGTATCCAATTTCAGGCAATGTATGAAAGAGAATTGATTGTTATAGAGGTGCTGTGGGTAATTTCAAAAGCTTATCTCCTTTTTGTAGAATAATGGAGCCACCTTGTCATAAATGGGAAGATGAGCATTGTACATCTGTAGACTATACTTTGATCTAGGACCTTCATAAATGTGAGATAAACAGAGAAAACAAATTTTCTATATTTTCAGATCAAGGAATATTGAGTGTGATGTTGTCACCCCAAATGAAGCCAAGAAACTCTGTCCATTGATTGCAATTGATGATCTAAAGGGTGGGCTCTGGATTCCAGGAGATGGAGTAGGCGATCCATATAAGTTGTGCCTATCACTTGCATCTGCTGCTGAAAAAGAAGGTTAGTATCATTGCTCTAGCCGGTTATAGTAATGCGTGTATCACATCCTGCCTCCAAGATTATGCTTGATCTTGTCCTACCTGGGTATTTGTTTGCCCTCCCATCCAGATCAAGTTAACCCCATAACCTCTCCTCCAGGGCACTGTATCCTAAACCCCCTCCCTTTCTGTTGATTTTAACCCCCCTCTCCCTATTCATTTCTGCCCCCCTCCCTGCAGCCATTCCTGTTATGGTGTACTTCTTTGACTGCTCAGCTCAGAGGCTGCCTTGACAATTCTGTAGTGTCAACATAATGGTCTCTTTTTAATTAAAACTGTGACAATAGGTTAGATTTTTTGGATGGGGATATGAATTTACAATGTACACTTACAGTTTGTGCATAATTTTACCATGGAACAAATGGTAATTATGGATTTCATGTTCCATAGCTCATTAATATAAATTGGGCTATGTTTGAAAATAATTTCAAATTTATAAAATAGTCATAATAAAATGTGTGCTTGTGGAAGTTCATCTTTTCAATTCATCATGAATCTACTTGGATTCCACAACATCACACCTGAATCTTAATTACTTATGCTTTGATTGGTGTTACATAAAAGGCAGTCAGGAGAAATATATTTTGAAATGTTTATTTACACTCTTGATCTCATTTTTATTGTAATTCTATTTCTGATATGTCAAACAATCCCCTGGTTTGCAGGTATGGTGGACTACAGTAGTTAACTCTAATACTGTTTTAGCTAGATAGTTCAAAACTTGACAGTTGCCTTAATGCCTACTTTTAATATTTTCTTCTAGGGGTGACAATCATCGAAAACTGTGCTGTTCAGAGAATTATTAACGAGGGTGGAAAAGTTGTTGCAGTGGATACTAGTAAAGGTTTGATTGAATGTGACTACTTTGTTAACTGTGGAGGGTTCTGGGCGAGGAAAGTTGGACAAATGAGTGAGCCTTTTGTTAAAGTCCCTCTCCATCCTTGCGAGCATTACTATCTTCACACAAAACCCATCCCTGGATTGGATCCTATGACCCCAGGTACCTCTCTCATCTTGTAGCCATCATGCTGACACAGCTGCTAGCCATTCCTGTGATAGCATAGTTTTAAAATCTGTTGAGTTTCTATTAAATCTTTTGTTTTCTTCTTAAATTAAAAAGGCTCACTTTGTCACTTGCAGTGGTGAGAGATCAAGATGGACATATATACTTTCGTGAAAATGAAGGAAGACTAATGTCTGGCGGCTTTGAACCTGTTGCCAAACCTGCTTTTGAGGATGGAAATATTCCTGGTGAGAGGATTTGAATCATCCATTGATCAACTAAGGTAGACCTGGACATAGGGAGTATAAATCTTCCCTGATAAAATAATGATATTAATTTCCAATGGTCTGGAATATTTTTACTCTGATGTGAGAGATATGGAAATCATATTAGTGACATAATTTCTCACTCATTTTCATAATGTACCCAGAAATAAAAACATTAAATTTCCTTCAGAAATGAATATGTCCATTTTCACATAAATATGAAAACCAAGTGATAAACATCCTTTTCCATGTTTAAATTATATTTTTAATAGTGCTGAAAAGCTTATCTTTTGTTTTTACTTTTAAATTATGTATGTAGATTCACCTTAAAAATTAATTTGAGTGGGACATTCAGAGATCCTGATTGAGACTACAACTGGATCAGATGATGACGATTATCATCGAAACCAGTCATTTTTTATTCTCTCTCTGTGGAAACATATATCGTATGTACAATTGACAACCAATATTCGTTTCAAATTTTGTTTTGTCCTTGAGTGAAAATAAAGTCTGTGGCCCTTTAACTGTATAAATAGTGCTTGGTCATCTTGCAAATCTAACCAACTTCATGAGTTCAACACCAGTTTAGTTTCAATAGCCTCTTTTACTGTTATCTCTGAAAACAAATTAAAATAATGAGTGATTCAATCTAACTCTGTCTAAGATATATCCAGATTCTCCCAACACTGCCCTTGCTTGTGTGACCTGTGTTATGTACTAGTTTTGTATGAGAGATCCTGCTCTCAAGTCCACCCCTATGTTCTGTAAAACTTCCATAAGTTTCAGCTACTCGACTTTTAAATGCTTTCTCAAAATCGACAAAGTAAAGTATTTTTAATCCATATTTTCAACTTGTTGTCACTGAAAGGAACATTATGTCCTTATTTTTACTGTTCAAAGTTTGTTTACTATGTTCATATCTGTATTTTCTGGTCATTTATGTAATTATTTTTTTTCGAAAGTTACTTTTGTGGTCACTTTGGAGCAAATGTAATTACTGCAATTCATTATGAAGTTTAACTAATTGGTAACCAAGGTTGACTTTGATGTCTATCACATGCATTTATTTTCTATGAAGTTTAAAGCTTTAAAGAGGTTTTTTGTATCCATGTTCTGAGTTGCATAAAAAAGTAATTTTCTGGGCACACCTAATCTTCCAGGAAAAACTTAGGCATGAAGGAAAAGAAACTTATACCCCCCGCCCCACTTGTATTAGCCTGACATGTGAATTTTCACATACTGTTGAGCTAAGCACTAGGTGAGCTCTACCCTCACTTAATAAACCAACCTTCTGGTTGAACACTTTAATATTTTGGTTATTAATGAACTCTTCCCTTTGACTTTTAAGCATACATTAAATAAGGTTTTACTGAAGCTTTTGAGAAAATCACTTATACAAGGAATCATGTTCCTAAGTAGTTACATAAGTGATACGTTTAGTTATACTTTTGCCTGGCCATAGGGAAACTCCATCAAGGGAATCACAATGAATTTTCCTTTGCAACAATTAAACAATTCTCATTTTCACTCTTTTTAAAGTTGTTACCAAAACAAGGACAATTTCTAATTAAATATGTGAAGTAATAGTAGTACAGTATACTTACTCTTTAAATAATATTATCCTTAAAAACAGACTCATTTGATCGAAGAAGACTTCCTGAAGACTGGGACCATTTTCACATATTACTGGAAGGATTGCTGCATAGAGTGCCAAGCATGAAAGATGCAGTATTGGAGAAGTTATGTAATGGACCTGAAGCTTTCTCTCCTGACTGCAAATGGATTGTTGGAGAAGCACCTGAGGTATAAATTTAACTGATTGGATCCTAATCGTGATAGTACATGTTGAAATTACCCTCACAAAATGTCTGCTGCTCTACCCCCTTTCACTTGTCTATGGTGTTCTTATGAGCAAAACCCTCCTCTCATTTTAAAATCTTAGGGCCCTAGGACTGTTTGGGGATTCTAATCTTTAGCAAGGCAATGGGAAGAGTATGTTTTCTGTAATTCTGATGTGTTTAGGGTCTGTGAAGATGGTTTTCTGTAGTGGGATGTGTCACATTTGATGTAAATGTGTGTTACATTTTAAGCTAAGAATCCCAATGTTGGCCAATTCTTATGAATTAGTTTTTAGTACTCACAATTGCATATGAGAATAATGAGAGCATAAGTTCTACTCCTAGATCATTTGAGTAAATTTTCATGTTAAGTGAATAATTCTTTAGGGCTTAAAATTACTTTTTTTTAATTATCAGTGAAATTTAATTAATCTCCAGGCAGAAAGCCATTGGGTGTGAAATTTTCAGTTATTGTAATAAAGGTAACCAAAGCGATATGTATATCATTCAAATCAAATTTTTATCTCTTTGGTGTGAGAACTTTCATTATTTTTTTCATTGTGGATAGTTACTTCCTGCAGGTTTCCTACAGATTTTATGCATGCATGCTCTTCACACTTCCCTTTTTGTGTAGACAATGTCAGAAAATCTGGTATTGTCTGAGGGATGAAGCTACTCTCTTATACTATGATGGTCATCCGGAAAGTAGTACCCATTTGGGAATAAAAAAATAACAAGTACATATTAACAAATATAGACATTTTTATTG
>WURS02068799.1:7500-10484 GCA_011762765.2 Rhinocypha anisoptera | reverse complement strand
AAAAAAAAAAAAAGAGAGAGAGAGAGAGAGAGAAAAAAGGAGAGAGAGAGAGAAAGAGAGAGAGAGAGAGAGAGAGAGAGAGAGAGAGAGAGAGAGAGAGAGAGAGATGGCAACAGCAGTTTTTGGGTCTACCTCGAACCAGCACCAGACGGCATTGATTGGGCATCACACCCACACTTGCGTCTTTTTAATTACTTTCTGGTTTGAGAGAGTGAGAAAGAGAAGAAAGAGAGAAAGAAGGAAAAGAAAGTGAGATAGAATCTTCTAGATTCAAATAATACATTATTATTAAAAGATTACAAGGTGCCGCCTCTCTCTTTCTCTCTCTCTCTCTCCTTCTCTCTTCCCTTTTCTATCTATACCACAAGAAGCCATGTTAAAAAAATTTACGAAAAAACGAACATGATTAAAGTACTATGAAGTACATTTCTCTCTCTCTCTCTCTCTCTTTCTTTTTCCCTCTCTTTCTTTCTCTCTCTCTCTTTCTTTTTCTCTCTCTTTCTTTCTCTTTCTCTTTCTTTTTCTCTCTCTTTCTTTCTCTCTCTCTTTCTTTTTCTCTCTTTTTCTTTTTTTCTCTCTCTCTTTCTTTCTCTCTCTCTTTCTTTCTCTCTCTCTCTTTCTTTCTCTCTCTCTTTCTTTTTCTCTCACTTTCTTTCTCTCTCTCTCTCTTTCTTTTTCTCTCTCTTTCTCTATCTCTCTCGTTATCCTCACATCACTATAACAACACTACCTAAGTTTCCACTAAGAAGATTGTGAATTTTAAATCTCACACTTTTCCCCCTCTATTTCTATAACTCTTTCTCTTTCTTTAGAAGTCACATTTCAATTCAATACTCAATCAGATCATCATTGTAATATAAGTACAAATTTAATATAAATTGAAACCTGACATTTTGGGTTGGCAGTGGTGGAAGAAAGAAAATTCCAGAAAAAAAGAGAAAGAGAGAGAGAGGGAAGAGAAAAGAAAACTCAAACTTTGGTGCCTGCTTCGTTTGACTTTGACACTGAATTACCAATATTCGTCGATTGCGTCATAGTGACAACAGAAAGAAACTCTCATTCACTCACACACTCAGTCACTCTCTCACTAGTTCTCGATTTCTCAGTGTGTTGCAATTAGGTCTAACGAATAAGAGAGAAGCTAGAGCTAGAAGAGAGGAGAGAACCACTTTTAGAGTCTCATAGAAACGTCCGGTCATGAGTGTGAAAGTGAGAGAGAGAGAGAGAGAGAGAAAGAGAAAAAGAAAGAAAGATAAAAAGAAAGACAGAGAAAGAGAGAGAGAGAGAGAGAGGGGAGATAGAGAGGGAGAGAGAGAGGGAGAAAGAGAGGGAGAAAGAGAGGGAGAGAGAGAGAGAGGGAGAGAGAGAGAGAAGAAAAGTCCAATTAGACCAAAGTCTAATAGTCAAACGGCGCCTTGCTCCAAGTGTGTTTTGTTTTTCTTACCACGCACCATTCGCCCACTCGGGCCAACAACATCCACAGGGGGAGTAAGAGAGAGAGAGAGAGAGAGAGAGTGAAAGGGAGAGAGAGAGTGAAAGAGAGAGAGAGAGAGAGAGAGAGAGAGAGAGTCAAAGAGAGAGAGAGTGTGAGAGAAAAAGAGAGAGAATAAAAGAAAGAGAGAGAGAGAGAAAGAGTGAGTGAGAGAGAGAGAGAGAGAGAGAGAGAGAGAACAGAGTGGAGGGAAACTGAGTGATGGAATCAATTGCAACAAACACTAACAACCAAAGAAAAGCCCCCACAAGAAAAAAATGTGAAAGCAAAAGCAAGAGAGAGAGAAAGAGAGAGAGAGAAAGATTTATATAAATTGTGTGAAAAAAGAGAGAGAGAGAAAGAAAGGAAGAAAGAGAGAAAACTGACAACTAGTTCCAACAGAATCTAAATCTTGTCTCATTTTCTAGTTTTTCATTTATTTCTTTCCCCTTCTACATCAATTTCATAGTTCTCTCTCTTTCTCCCTTTTTCTCTCTTTCTCATTTTCTCTTTTTTCTCTCTCGTTTTCTCTCACTCTTTTTTCTCTCCTTCTCTTTCTTTCTCTTTCTCTCTCTCTCACTCTTTCTCCTACAATGTATATGTTTGTTTGATTCAAATTCATTGCACAACTCGAGAAACCCGAGCGCTCCGGGACCAGATGTGATAGTAAGAGAAAGAAAGAGAGAGAATGGGAGTAAGAGAGAGAGAGAGAGAGAGAGAGAGTGGGAGTGGGAGTAAGAAAGAGAGAGAAAGAGAGGGAGAGGGAGTAAGAGAGATAGGGAGAGAGAGAGAGAGTAAGAGAGAGAGAGAGAGAGAACAAATCATGTTTGGCCATCAAACTATATAATCGAGACCGAAAGGTCTTCACCAAGAAGGACAATTTTAACCTCTCCAATTCCCTTATAGCTAGATTCTAGGCCTAACAAGGGTGAATTTTATTATTATAGAAAAGAGAAAACAGGAAAAAAACCTAAAAAATTGACAAGAATAAGCAAAAAAGAATAAAATAAAAAGAAATGTTATGTTATGTGATGTAATGTAAAATGAAACACAAAATCATTAGACATGACGAGTCGACATGATGATAGTAAACAATATATGAGTGAGGTAAAATACAAAAGAAAGAGAGAGAGAGGGAGAGAGAGAGAGAGAGAGAGAGAGAAAGAAAGAAAGAAAGAGAATGTTTCTCGGTAAAAAAGAAAAAGGAAATAAAAACAAAATAAATTAATAGGGCCTATAGAAAAGATGAAAGGAAAAAATAAGAGAAAATAAAAGAAAATATGAGAATAAAAATGTTAGAGAAAGAGAGAGAGAGAGAAAATGAAAGAAAAGAAAACAATTTCATCCTATTGTCATTGCCACCATCACTATGAGAATCATGACAAGTGCCACATCGAGACAATTGGTGGAGAGAGTGGAAGAGAGTGAGTAGGAAAGAGAGAGAGAGAGAGAGAGGAAGAGAGTGAGTAGGAAAGAGAGAAAGAGAGTGAGTATAAGAGTAAGGAAATGTAAG
>WURS02068799.1:0-2500 GCA_011762765.2 Rhinocypha anisoptera | reverse complement strand
CTATCCAAGTCTTGCACGATTCTCTTATCACAACCTCGATACAGTTGGATATTGTCAAGACTGAGAGATGATCTTCACGTGCCGGTGGTAGCGAGGCCTTGGTGTTGGCATCTCTACTCCTCTCTTGAGGTCGTCTGCTGTGTTTGAGCTGTTTTGTTGTCTCGACCCGTACTCTCCACCGGTCGACGGCTTTCAATGGTCGCTTTTGTGCTGAGCAACGATATCAACTTCTCTTGCCGGGGGGAGGGAGGGAAAAGGAGGGGGAAGTTCTCTACACAGCAGGGAGAACACACACACAGGAAGAGTAGCAAAGTCTTAAGACTGTATATGCAAACTAGAGGAGAGTGTGTTGCACGAGTTGGCAGTCAACATCAACAGACTCATAAACACACATAATATATAATAACCAAACACCAGGAGAGTTATTGTGAAGCAGAGAAAGGGGGAAGAGTAACGGCCAAGTTGGGTTCCGGGACACTTCCTGCATACCATCAACTGCACACAGTCACTGCACCCGAAACAGCAAGCGTCGTTTAGTAGTGGTGATCGTCAAACACACACTCAAGTGATCATCTGACTGACTCGTAGAGCACAACAGGACACACTCTGTGATCCCAGGGGCACTCTACACTCTATGTGTGGATGGACAGATCGACGGATGGGGTAGTAAACACGGGTGCGCACTGGGAATGCTTTACATATACAAACACACACACTCACTCACTCATACACATTTGACAGTTTGAACGAAAGAGAGAGAGAGAGAGAGAGAGAAAGAGAGAACATACACCAATACAATAATGATGATGATGATGATGATGGAGCAACAATCAAGAGAGAGAGAGAGAGAGAGGGAGGGAGAGAGGTGCGCGGCGCTTTTTCCTAGCTTACTCGATACGTGCGGTAGCACTTAAAGGTATTTATTTGTGATGTTGTTTGTTGCAGTATATTAGAGGTATTTGTTGGGTGATGTGATCAAATAGCGCGATGGCCAGTCATTCGGCGAGGTTTTATAGTGATCACAACCCTCAAATGATCACCCATCACTCATACACATCCCTTGAGAGAGAGAAAGAGAGAGAGAGAATCACATGGCAAAGCTAGACCGATAAGCTGACAGCAGCGCATGTGAACACGAGTGAGAGAGAGAGAGAGAAAAGAATGAAAGAAAGAGAATAAGAGAGAGAGAGAGAGAGAGGGAGAGAGAGGGAGAGAGTACGCCAGCATGATCCAGACGGTATCTATCAAATGCCACCATTGAGAAGAAAGAAAGAGAGAGAGAGAAAGAGAGAGACAAAAGTGTGTCGAAGCATCCAACATCGATAAGCAATTATTACACAGTGGCATTTTACTCTTCTCTCTCTCTCTCTCTCTCTTTCTCTCTCTCTCTCTCTCTCTCTCTCTTTCTCCTTCCTTTCAATCAATCGATTGACGAGGTGTGTAAGCATGCCAAGGTACAAATTGGTGATTCGATTGATGCTATGAACAGTAGTAGTTATTGTATGATGTTTGATGATGATGATGATGATGATATAGACTTATTGAGAGTTGAATAGAATGATAGAATGAAAGAAAAATAAGCATAAGGGAGAGAGAGAGAGAGAGAGAGAGAGAGAGAGAGAGAGAAATAAGGCCTCGTTAGGACGCAATAATAATTTTTTTTGTAACTCTCTTAATCAAAGAGTGTAGATGTAGAGTAGTAGAAAAAATATAATATAGAGATCTTAGATTAAGGCACGAATATTGCATCGATCTGGATCAAAGTGCAGTGCGAAGATTAAGGCGTCATTTATATATTACATCTACTTAGAAAAAGAGAAATGAAGAGAAAGAGAGAGAGAGAGTGAGTAAAAGAGTGAGAGAGATGCTGATGAGATTGAATAGCTGCATCCGGCACTACCGGTACCAACTTGCAAGTACGATCATCATCATCATCAATGACAACACTGAACGGTATAAATCAAGAGATTTGATAAGGGAGGTGAAGAGGGGGGTTAACACTCTATACGAGAGAGAGAGAGAGAGAGTGAGAGTGAGAGAGAGAGTAAATGAGTGAGAGAAGGAGAGAGATAACTCATGAGAGAGAGAGAGAGTAAGAGAGAGTAAGAGAGAGTGAGAGTGAGAGTGAGAGTGAGAGTGAGAGTGAGAGTGAGAGTGAGAGAGAGAGAGAAAGATATAGACAGATAGCCAAGCACAACAAAGTGGCTCGCGCGAGGTAAACAGAGATGCTGATTTGATGTGATGATGATGAAATCAAACACCGCCACTAGACAACAGTCAAAGAAAAAGAGAAAAGGAGAGGGAGAGCAGAGAAAAAGCAAAAAGGAGGAAAAAATAAAACAAGAAATAGAGAAAGAACGAGAGAAAAAAAGAAATATATTGAAAATCCATCCATCAAGCCATCAAATTGGGTAGGGTGACTTTCTCTCTCTCTCTCTCTCGCTCTCTCTCTCTCTCTCTCTCTCTCTCTCTCTCTCTCTCTCTCTCTCTCTCTCTCTCT